>BQNB010114193.1:0-21801 GCA_026074375.1 Tanacetum coccineum
AATTTTTAAAAGTCATTTAGTATTTTTTACAATTTAATTTAGTTAAAAGTTTTAAAAATTCATAAAAAATACAAAAATTATCAAAAAAATATTTTTCTTTTTTAGAAAATTTTATTTTGTCATATAGTTTGTAGGAAAAATTTAAAAGTTTTCGTAGGATCATTTTTACAACTTTTCATTTTTTAAAGAACGGTCCGGGTGCGGTTTTTTGTCTTGACTCGTTTTTGTGTCAAACGAACTCCATTTTCGGTCTAGTCTTTTTCATTCTTCGTTATTTGTTCCCTAGAGTAGTTTGAAGTGAAAATTTCTTCGTAGGGTAAATTTTAAAGATTTTAGGTTTTTCCCCATTTGTTCGGGATTCGTGCTCCCGTTTTTTAGCTTAATTTCGTAATTTTTAGGATTTTCTTAAACGTTTTTGTTTTTTTATTGTTTAATTTAACTTCCTGCACTCTCAAATCATTTCTCTCCTTCCAACTCAAATCTTCCGACTGTATCGATTTTCCAGTACAGCCTCGTTGGGGATAAACGACCCGGGAACATTCTATACTACTTCTCGGTATCATTGATTGTGTTTTAGATTACACTTGCTATATATATTTTATATTTTATTATATATTATATATATTTTAAGGTGTGGTTTGGACGGATCAATTTGATACCGTTGGGTCATGGAAGTTTTGATGTGCTGTGAGGATGGATTGGTTATCTAAGAATAAGGCTGAGATAGTGTTTCATGAGAAGGTGGTTAGGATACCGTTGGAAGGTGGTGAGATACTTCGTGTTCAAGGGGAACGTACTTTAGGAGGCACAAAAACACTAATGAGCACGAAGGCAGATGAACCGGAGTTGAGTGATATTCCCATTGTACGAGATTTCACTGATGTATTTTAGAAAGACTTGTTGGAATTACCACCACAACGACAAGTTGAGTTCCGCATAGATTTAATTCATGGAGCGATGCCAGTTGCAAAGTCTCCATATCGACTAGCACCCTCGGAAATGTAAGAGTTGTCTAAACAACTTCAAGAAATACAAGATAAGGGTTTTATTCGGCCAAGTCATTCTCCGTGGGGAGCCCCAGTGTTGTTTGTTAAGAAGAAGGACGGTTCATTACGCATGTGTATAGACTATCGAGAATCGAACAAGTTGACTGTTAAGAACCGTTACCCTCTCCCCAGGATCGATGACCTGTTTGATCAATTGCAAGGAGCGCGTTACTTCTCTAAGATAGATCTTTGGTCGGGTTATCATCATTTTAGAGTGAATGAGGATGATATCCCAAAGACTGCATTTAAAATGCGATACAGACACTTTGAGTTTACGGTTATGCCTTTTGGGTTAACCAATGCGCCATCGGTCTTCATGGACTTAATGAACCGGGTTTGCAAAACGTACTTAGATAAGTTTTCATCGTATTCATTGATCACATATATATCTACTCAAAGACTAAGGGGGATCATGAGGTTCATTTGAAGTTGGTGTTGGAGCTGCTGAAGAAGGAGAGGTTGTATGCTAAGTTTTCCAAGTGCGAGTTCTGGTTGCAGGAAGTACATTTCCTCGGTCACGTGTTCAATAATAACGGTATTCACGTGGACCCAAGTAAGATTGAGGCAGTAAAGAATTGGAAAGCTCCTACAACACCGTCTAAAATACGATCATTTTTGGGGTTAGTTGGTTACTACCAATGTTTTATCGTGAACTTCTCTAAGATTGCTAAACCCTTTACTTTGTTGACTCAGAAAAACAAGAAGTATGAGTGGGGCATGGAGCAGGAAGAGGCTTTCCATACTTTGAAAGATAATTTATGTAATGCTCCAATACTGTCGTTGCCTGATGAAATTGAAGATTTTGTAGTCTTCTGTGACGCGTCGAATTAAGGGTTAGGTTGTGTACTCATGCAAAAAGGCAAGGTAATCGCCTATGCATCACGACAATTGAAGATCCATGATAAGAATTATACAACACACGACCTAGAATTAGGAGCAGTAATGTTTTCTCTTAAGACTTGGAGGCATTACTTATATGGAATGCAGAGTGTCATCTATACGGATCATAAGAGTCTTTAACACATATTCGATCAGAAGGAGTTGAATATGTGTCAAAGGAGGTGGATTGAGTTATTCAGCGACTATGAGTGTGAGATTCGCCACCATCCAGGTAAGGCGAACGTAGTAGCTGATGTCGTAAGTAGGAAAGAGCGAGTGAAACCTAAACGTGTACGAGCAATGGATATGACCATTTAGTCCGGAGTTAAAAGAATGATACTGGCATCCCAGAGTGTGGTGTTCAAGGAAGAGAATGCGCCAGCAGAAAGATTACACATATTAGACCAATAGATGGAAAAGAAAGAAGGTGAGAGCTTATATTTTATGGATCGTATATGGGTTCCGTTAGTGGGTGGTGTGAGAACCATAATCATGGGCGAAGCTCATAAGAATAGGTACTCTATGCATCCGGTATCGGATAAGATGTACCATGATCTTTGAGATATGTATTGGTGGCCGGGTATGAAGCGGGATATCGCTACGTATGTTAGCAAATGTCTAACTTGTTTGAAAGTGAAGGCTGAGCATCAAAGACCTTCAGATTTATTGCAACAACCAGAGATACCCGAGTGGAAATGGGATAACATCACTATGGATTTTATCACGAAGTTACCTAGGTCGAAGAGTGGGCATGATACTATATGGGTAGTAGTCGACAGACTGACCAAGTCAGCTCATTTTCTGGCGACACGTGAGGATTACAGTATGGAGAAGTTGGCAAGGCTGTACATCGATGAGATCGTCGCACGGCATGGAGTGCCTGTGTCGATTATTTTGGATCGAGATGGACGGTTTACATCATGTTTCTGGCAAACATTACAGAAAGCCTTAGGGACGCGATTGGATATGAGTACGACTTATCATCCTCAGACGGATGGACAAAGTGAGCGTACAATTCAGACATTAGAGGATATGTTAAGAGCGTGTGTGATCGACTTTGGTGGCAGTTGGGATGTCCACCTACCGTTAGCTGAATTTTCTTATAATAATAGTTACCATTCGAGTATTCGATGTGCTCCGTTCGAAGCACTGTATGGAAGGAAATGTAGGTCGCCCGTTCTATGGGCTGAAATTGGAGAAAGCAGGTTGATTGGACCAGAATTGGTGCAAGAGACGACTGATAAGGTAGTCTTGATAAAGGAAAAGCTCAAAGCGGCGAGAGATCGTCAAAAGAGCTACGCTGATAATAGGCGCAAGCCACTAGAGTTTGAGGTTGGGGATCGAGTGTTACTAAAGGTGTCACCTTGGAAGGGCGTGATACGTTTTGGAAAGAAAGGTAAGTTGGCACCGAGGTATGTAGGACCATTTGAAATCCTTGAAAGGATCGGCCCTGTAGCTTATCGGTTAAGATTGCCCGAAGAGTTGAGTAGCGTGCACGACACATTTCATGTGTCGAATTTGAAGAAGTGTTTGGCGGATGCAAATCTGCATGTGCCACTAGACGAGATCAAGATTGACAAAACCCTTCGTTTTGTTAAGGAACCCGTAGAAATTATAGACCGTGAGGTTAAGAGTTTGAAACGTAGTAAGATTCCAATCGTTAAAGTTCGTTGGAATTCAAAGCGTGGCCCTGAGTTCACGTGGGAACGTGAGGACCATATGAAAGCTAAGTATCCCCGATTGTTTGCTGACTGTGCTGTTGAACCTACTAGTTAAATTTTGAGACGAAATTTCCTTAAGTAGGGGATACTGTGACAACCATGACTTGAGCAGGTTAGTCAAACCTTTAGAGTTGACTAAAGTATTTATATATGTTATAATTGTGATCTTAAATGTGTATTTGATATCAATCCGTGATGCGTGTTCATCTTATTGTGATTGAGTTGTGGTTTTAGTTGCTATTTCATTTCGTTCACATTTTGTGACTATGGAAATGATAGCATGATTGTATGCGTTATCGTGTTATTTGGTGAATAATTGTAGTATGAGCGTAAAGAGAATATAGTGTATTCCTAAGGAAGAATTAAATCTAGTATTTAAATTAGTTAAGCATTAGTCTTTTAAATATAAATAGTAAGTTTATAACTAGTTTTTATTTAAAAGGTTTACTAAATTAATAAAGGGCTTTTATAAAAATAACAAAATAAGGGTAAATATACATTTAATAATAATTTATATATATATATATATATATATATATATATATATATATATATATATATTATAAGGGGGCCGGTTTTAAGAAGAAAAAAGAAAAAAAAGAAGTCAAAGTCTAACACAAACTAGTATTAAATAAGGATTAGGAATTAGGTTTAGCCTATAAATACAAAATTTAGTCATCTCCCCTTGTTTATTTTGATCAGCCACCCCCCCCAAGAAGAAGAAAAAAATATATTTTTTATCAAGGATTAAGTGTGTTGATTCAAGTGTAATCGGTTAAAGGTTTTAGGTATGATCTTCAATCATGTTTTTCTAAATTCTTCTTATATTAGTAACATTGATTGATGGATAATTAAAGTTTATAAATTTCTGTAATTTAATGATATTAAATCATGTATGATCATTTGTGGATAGATTAGAAGCGTATTGGTGTAATCGGTTAGGTCTAGAATGCGTTAGAATTGAAATTAAGGTCTGGCAGAATTTTAGGTCATGTTAATCGAATGATATCTCATTGATAAAAATGAGTTTTTGTATGAATCTTATGTCTAAAATTAAGTTTAGAGAGTCTAGTTTTCAAAAAGTCCAGCCACCAAAAGTTTTGATGTCCGAAAGTTTGTCAAATGATTTTTGCAAGAAAAGTTGTCGAAACAATAAATTCGGGTCAGATTTGGGTATGATTTCAGGGAGTAAAACCCCTACTTAGATGTTGAATCTTGATTAGCCAAAACTCAGAGGCTATATTTTATGTGTCTATTGACACCAGCTTAAAACAAAACTCTTAAAAATTTGTCTAAGTATTTTTAGAAAAATCAAACTTTTTGGTGTGCGTTCAGGTTCGAATTTCGGTACTTTGTGATGTTGAATTTTTATAAAATAGTTAGACTGAATATTATTTTTTCTAAAAAATCATAGTAGTTCATAACCCATTAGGAAGGTAGGGAATGCAGTAAGGAAAATCAATTTGATGATTTAGTATTTTATTTGCAGTTATGAAGTGACTACAAAATTATACCAAAAAGATATAAAACTCAAATAAATGGATTAAGGGTATTAGGATATTAGTAAGGTATCGAAAGTGTGGTAAAGGGGTTTATAATCATAATATAGTCATAGTAGTCCATCAATTGATTGTTACATCGACTTGGTCGTTTAGCCTAATCGCGTGTAACACGTGTTTTATTTGTGTTTAGTTGATTGCGAGGAATTTGTGAAGTAATTGTGCATCAGGTGAGTTTCATAGTCCCGTTTTTCCATTTTTATATTGGGATGAAAATGATACAAATGTTTTGAAATGTTTCATTACTGTGATTTTGTGTTTTAATTACGTATGGACATTACATGACTATTATATGACTATGTGTTACATGTTGGTATTGAATGGGATCGGATGAGTACACCTACTCAGTGTTATTTGTGGTATTGATTTGGATTGATGGGTACGCCTACTCAGTGTTGATTATGGTACCATAGGATCGAAGGGGGACGCCTACCTAGTGTGTGAAAGTGTTGATTTGATTTTGTTGCATGCTAGCATAGGGTCATGATAGTTCATTATTGTCCTACCTTGTTTTGTTAATCATATTGAAAACAAGTATAATTGTGTATCTAAACCCTATAACTCTCACCAACATATTTGTTGATATTTTAAGCATCATTTTCAGGTGAGCATCTTGAGGAAAGTGAAGTTAGGAAGCTTGTCTAGTGAGACCGTAGGCTTGCATGCGGAGTTTATCTCCTAGTTTTCATATCGTACTTTGTTTGAATTGATACTTTGAATGTGATTGACTGTTTAGGTTTTGAGATATTTTTGTTTATGTCTTTGTATTGGCATGACTCTTTTACCTCAATACAAGACCCCCTTTTCTTGTGTTAGGTATTGTCATGACACTTTTTGTCCAATTTTATTTTGCATAATGTATTGTAGTGCTCTCTATTGTTGACACCATTGTGTTGTGATGATACCCATGACGTTACGCCTCGTGTTTTCGCCTTGGCGGGGTGTGACACGTACTATCTGGAGAAAGACTTTATGAATGACCATCTTCCTGGGAATGGGAAATAGCTAGAGACGCCAAACTTAATCCCTTTAAGGATGTCCTAGTGTTTAGGAAAATGGTGGAATTCCTATGAGCTATACGTATAAATCTCAAGGGAACTATGTGGGAATCAGAGGATTTGATTGATAAGAAAATAGATTGGAATAAGCCACCAAAGGAAAAAGATTGTGCGTGGCACATTAAGATTGAAATGATTGATCTCGATGGAGAGAAATTTGAAAGAATCTTTCAATCAACTCTTACAACTAGGAAAGTATCTAAGAAAGAGAATTCAAGCGATATCATCGACTTGGAACATTTTCATGATTCCTAGGAGAGTGACTTCGATTCTAGCTACAAGACTTGCTAATAAAGAAAAGCGTGTAACAATCCGTTATTTTAGGTCATTTTACGACTCAATTCTTTCCATTATTTATTTTTAGGCTTTTATGCGTTTGCTTTTAATTTTCATCGTTTAGTTAAATCGCGTAAACTAAAAATCATCATTCAATGTAAACGGGCATCAAACAAATAAAAGTTTACGTTAAGCAAGTGTTATATAATTATTACGAGGATAATTTATAACTTTTCATATTTTATTTTATTGGTTACGTAAAGCATTTACGTTTCGCAAAAAAATACATTTAAGCGTGCCCGAAAGCACCAATACCCAACTATACTCAAACAAATACCCACTATTATACCCAATACCTAAAATTTATTTCATTTTCTCACTTAATAAAGCTTATGGCCGGATATAACATGTTTACACAAGAAATAAATTATTTAAAACCCCACTAGTATTACTTCCAAGTTGTAACCTTACACATAAGTACCTTAAATCCCATATTCCTAGTAATTGGCTAATCAACCTTGTACTCCAAACCCTCCTCTTAGGGAGGAGTAGAGCTCTTACACTTTGTACTCCAAACCACTACAAGACCATTGTAATGTTTAAGGTAGTTTATTCATTACTAGTAACTATAAAAAGCAAGTCTTAGATTAACTAGATTACTCTTTCATTTCTCAAGCAAACAAAAACACACAGACTCTCTCAACAAACACAAAACCCACGGCTCATTTATAAAACTTAGGGTTTTCATATTTTTTGATTTCTACAAAGATACAAGTATACAAGAGTTGATATTAGGCATATCTAAGGTATTATAAAGAGTATTTGAAGCCTGGTTGGGTGTTTATAAGGGTTTGTACAAGTGAAAGATTTAGGGTTTTCTTTGTGAAGCTAGGGTTTTATATCAAGTATTTTGGGTTAATACTTGGGGTTTGATTATTTGTATCATCTTCACTCATCATATTAAGGTCTTCTATAACCCTAATCTCTTCAAAGTATTCATTTCATAATTTATATAATTGTTATACGGTTAATCATCACCTAGTTATATTTTATACATGTTTATAAAATATTGCAAGTTTATATAAACTCAAGAAATACTTGTTCATGGTAAATACAATGTTTAAAACATAAGGACATGTTTTATTTAAGGATTTACAAGCAATGGATAATTTATATAATTATTTGTAAAGTTATGGTTATTTATTTATTTATATATAGTTTATACAAGTAAATAAATATGATGGACACTTTTTTGAACAATTTGGACTCAATATGAAAGACATAAATTCAAGAACCTAAAGTATATGCAAGAAGTATTATTAAGTGAAGTAGAGGACTTGTAGCAAATTAATTAAGTTAAAAACTTATAAAAACAATTTTATAAACATTTAAATTAAATTCTCAAAACCTACTGTTTTAATTCAAAAAATATAAAAATTGTTTTATATTTTATTAAAATAGTACAATTCATGATGATTCTAAATATATAAAGAACTCGAAAAACCGAGCTATAACGGAGTAGGTATGACATTTACAAGATTACGATAAATAAATATATAAAAGTGTTTTTATAAAAGTTATTTTATAAAAGTGGTTACTGTTTCAAACTTGGGAAAATGTATAAATACTTTATGATGATAGTACATGTCATGAGGATTCCAAGCATATAAGAAACTCACAAAACGAAGCTATAACGAATGAGTTACGGTTTTTGAAAGATTTAAAGTTATAAAACTATTTTTATAAACTATTTTGGTTTTTCTGTTTTGACTCAGATTTTTATAAAACAGTGAGTATTTTTTTTAAATAGTTTACCTCGTCACGATTCCATACATATAAAGTACAAGTGAAATGGAATTAAAGTGAATGAGTTATGCTTTTTACAAGTTTTATATAATTAAATACATAAAAGTAGTTTTACATATTTTACATAATCTGTAAAAGTTACCGTTCATCAGTAGCTAAAATGTTATAAATATAATATTTTGATAGACTTTCTTAATACGAAGCCATGTGTATAAATAACATGTAAAACGGAGTTTAAACGATAAAGATATAAGGTTTATAAAACCTTATGCACTAATTTATACTTGTGTACTATTTTTATAAAAGCAATTAAACTAATTATATAATATCATTATATAATCAATAAAATTACTATATCATATATTATTATCAAATAAACAATTGTTGGACAAAGATAACATTTTATTTTACGGATACAAATACATATACCTTTATTTAACAAAGTACAATTTATTTATTGTTTCAACATTTCAATTAAACAAAAACTATTTAGGTGGTGATATAACTTTATAACTTGTGATATTATATTTACATAAAATACATTATACTTATAAGACCTATAATTAATTAGTTGCATTCGGATTTCACGAGACGATTTACTTATTTGATTTAGATAATCAAATCATTCACTTAAGGTGAGTTCATAGACCCATTTTTAGACAATTCTAATGATTTACAATTCTCAGAGTGAGAAACATGCATTGTTTTACATTTGGATGCAAGTAGACTTTAAACAAATTACGAGTTTTCCTAAGTAGCTATAACCTACTATGCCTATGAATCATGAACTGTTAATTACTGGATTGTAAGCGCGAATGTTATGAATAGATCTATTTGGGATTGACATCTCCATTCGGATAAGTAGCGCTTACTAGTTTTAGAGGTACCGAAACGACGAATGTATACCATGTCGGAACAATTTGGATGTTGCGGGTTGAACATCTACACAGGCACATTATTTGCATTAATTTGCATACATATAGGTTGTAGCTTCAGTGTCATGAGCTTAGTGAATTTCATAATTACATTTTGAGATATTGTATGTGTTACATGCCTTACACATGGAAATCTTGTGGTCCTAATTTATACATTACTTAAACCGGTGAATTCACCAACTTTATGTTGACGTTTTAAAGCATGTTTTTCTCAGGTCAATAAGGCAAGAACAAGGATACATTAGTGGTCATCATTTTGGAGTCACATTAACATAAAGATTTAAGTGCATTACATTTTGGAGTATTTGTTATGTATTAAAATCTTTTACATTTACACGGATGAACAAGTTAAGCCTTGGGCTTTTGTAACAAACAATTTATTTAATCCAATGTATCATTTTCAAACGACTCATATAGAGGTCGTTCTCATATCTTGTGCTATTGATCTACGATGTAACACTCTCAGCCCCTTATTCCGCTGCGACCCTATTTGGGGGTGTTACAGATTGGTATCTAGATCCAAGGTTATAAAGAACCAGGCCAAATGTTTTTACTTGGACTATAACCGTCTTCAAACATTGCATCATACAAAGTTTTTCATGGGACATTCATACACTATTTGTTTGCATAGGATGCTTACATGATCTATATACGTGTTTATATTATATTACATATATACTATACGGGTCTTATATAATATACTTATATAACTTTATTTTATTGTTTTAGCAGTCATGTCTTCATCCACAGTCACTTACACATCTGTCTACACTAATTCGAAGCCATAAAGGTTCCAGTGGGTTTCTGATGAGGAGCCTGAGGAGGCACCACCTTTTCCAGACAATGTGCCTGGACCTGAGCACCCACCATCTCCAGACTACATGCCGGGTCATGAGCACCTACCTTCTTCGGACTATGTGTCTAGCCCTGAGGAGCCAGAGCAGGCACCTCTTTCTCCGGACTATGTACCTGAGCCTGAGTACCCAGAGTACTTGGCACCATCTGATGCTGAGGCACCTATAGAGGATCAGCCTTTACTAGATGATGCTTCACCTACAGCCCTATCACCGGGCTACGTTGCTGACTCCGATCCAGAGGAGGACCCTGAGGAGGATCCTGCCGATGGAGGAGACGATGTTGATTATGAGTCATCCGATGACGATGATGATGATGATGAGAAGGAGCAGGAGGCTTTTGAGGATGATGACGAAGAGGAGGAGCATCCAGCTCTGACTGACTCTTTTGCTGTACCTATTGATGACCCTGTTCCCTCAGCTGACGACACAGAGGCATTCTAGACGGATGAGTCTGCACCTACACCTGTACCATCACCTAGACGTCATACGGCTAGGATGTTCGTCCGACCTCCGACACCGATGTCAGCTGCTACTAAGGCACTCATTGCCGCGGTTGCTGCTGCACTACCTTCATCACCACCAGCTTCTCCACTTACTCCACTATCATCCCTACTCTCCTAGATTCCCTCACCACTACTACCTATACCATCTCCACCATTACCTCTACCATCACCACCTACTACTAGCCCTACATATGCTGAGGCACCATTAGGCTACAGAGCAGTCGGGATTCGGTTGAGAGCTGCATCACCACCTACCCACTATCTATCAGAGATACCATCACCACCCCTGTTACTACCATCTACTTCACACAGAGATGATCTTCCCAAGGCGGACATACCGCTTTGGAAGAGAGCTCATTTTACTGTTGTAGAATATCTTAACACACACAAGGTATGAAGTCAATGAAGAGTTTAGAGAGAGAAAGGGAGGTGGTTGGATGAACACTTAGAGAGAGAAAGAAAAGAAGAAAATGTTAGATTACTATGTGAAACAAATGAACAACCAACACCCTTTTCATAGCATGTAAAGGGTTTATATATCCTTACATACGACCGACTATAGGGCTTTGTCCATGGGCTTTTCCTAAGCTAGCCTATTAAGGTTCCAAATATTACTTAACGAGCTATCTAATGATATTAATGGAAGTGACCAATACTTTCGTATTCCTAACAATCTCCCCCCAAGGGAGGTCACTTCATTTTACCAATACTTAAGCCTAGCATACTATGCTTTATCTTCAGTCTTGTGCTCGCAGATTTGTTTTCTTCAACTTGTGAACATGTTGTAGTGATCTTTGACTTTTGGCTCGAGCTTGTTCTAATAGGCTTGACTTGTATGTGAATCTTGAACTTCTTTGAGATCATCAACCAAGCATAATCTCTTATCATCATCTTGTGATCTTTTACCTTCTTATGATCTTGTGACTTCTGGACTGACATGCACATACTAATGTTGTTTCTTGGTATTTAAAGCTTGAATAAGACATCTTTCTTGAAAATCTTTAACTATAACACTTCGTCACTTGGAGAAAGACGTTTGGTATTAAAGTGACAGAAACTTCTTTGAAATTCTTTGACTTTAACACTTCGTCACTTCAAGAAAGATGTATGGTATCAGAGTAGCGGAAGTCTTGAAACATGTACTTGAGCTTTCATGATGTCTTTACTTTTGTTGGTCAAGTATGAGCATGTGGTATTGGCTTCGACTCATCATCGGGAAACTGCTACCACCGTCAGGAAATCTGCATAAATTGGTTAGTGATAAACAACATATATGGACGAAAGTAGCTTTGTCACTTCGTCAAATACGGCTGTAACAACCACGATTCCCTGTTACTCAGTATAAATACTGCCTGTGATCAGGTAGAATTCCAAAGAATCTCCTTGACAGGGTTTCGCAGCTGCACTAGCCGTTCCCATTACTGGAGTATCTCAAAGCAGACAACACGGTAAGAGTGAACCAGTAGGTTACTATCTTCCTGGTTAAGCCGTTAATTCGTGTTTAGCTTTCCTATGTCCAGATACCCTTGTGAGGCTTCCCATGGACATAAGATTGAAAATCAATTTAGAAAATCAGTCGGTGTGTCAAAATGCAAACGGTTTTTATGACACACCAACAGTTTTATCTTTTTTAAAATCCATTCGTCAATTCATAAGCTGGACCAAATTGATATCCAGTATCACAAGTTCGATTCGTATAGGATCTCACAAGTCACCTACCAAGAGCTTGTTTGATGTTGGATCAAGCAGGATTTCCATCTTCATTGTGAATACTTAAGTATCACTCAGATGTTCTAGCAAAATCACAAGGATAATGCGTAGGACTCTTAATATATATTTCTTGTTTTTCACATTGTGTGAATTAGCAAGCATAATTTTGACAAGTGTCCTAATGAGATTTATGGATGATCTCTTTTGGCTCTAGACTCAATAGTGCACATTTGGTTTTACTATACGAAGGCTGGAGAAAACTGCCACCTTTTCAATACCAACTAACTCGGAATGAGAAAGTCAATAGATATGTGTGTAATCTCCGTGAGAAATGAAAGAGAAATCTTTTGAGAGATTCTGAGTGGCTGGGGAGGGTTGTGCATTGCATCACTGGGTCCATGATGTCAGTCTTTAATGCCATCAATCATCTTTGTAATTCTGACAGCAGATGTATTAACCCGGTTTCTACCTAAGTGTAAGGAGGGCTTCTTTCTTTTCACCCTTTATCTTAACTTTTCTTTTTAATCCTTCAACCCCTTTAGCGCTTATCGAGACTTCATAACTAGTACCTTGTTGGGTTTGTTCCAGTACTAGCTCCATCTCAGTCGGCACTTTTCCCTTATTCTCACTTTTACTCCTTTTTTACATCATGCCTAAGGAATTCTATACTATCTAGTGGAATGTCCCTGGGTAGATCCCTCCGGTTCTGCCTAGATCGTGGGAATGTATACCTATACCTAACCACCTTATAACTCTAATATAGTAATTTAAATGGTCGGTCTTTGGTACTTCCACATTTCAGCCAACACGTAACCATTTGCTCCCTTTTCATATGCGCATCAATTAATCGAAAGAGTTTAGCACATATTATGGGTTAGCGTACACTAAAGATCTTAAAATTCACATCTTTAATCATATATTTTAATCTCATTTTCTCCCTTTATCAAAAATGTCAAATCTCTTGATATTTTGGATATCAATTGATTCAAATATTCCTGGTTTCAGGGAAAAAAATGTCCAATTATTAACAAGTAGATTATTGGAACATTTTAATGTTCCCCCTCAAATTATGAGGGTATATAAGACAGTTCTGAGTACAATAATTTGAAATTTTTTGAATTTACTAAGAAATTCTTAAAAAAACTTTGTACTCGAGCACTCCTTATTATCACCATAAAGTCTACACTATATATATACATATTCACAAGTTTATAAAATACAAAATGACCTTATAATGACGAACACAATATGACGAAGTAATATTGTTCGTTGAAGTAGTCGGAGGTCAGTTTCATAGTGTCTCCCACCAACAAACTTTTCAAGGCTCCTCATCATCCTTCTTTCCTTCAGCTGCTTGTCAATAGCCTTGATCATGGTATGAGCTCTTTTCTTTTCCAATGAACTCCATCTTCTCTGTGGCAGGTACTTCATTCGGATATTCTTAGTGATGTCATCAAGCGAAGTTTGAAGCCTTATCAATGTGCCATCGCTGAACTTGTATAGTTCATCTGAGCGCATCAACCTGTTTCTCCCTTGGTTGTCAACATATATGAATCCTTGAGGGTCTTGATATGGAGTGTATGGGTCCCTTTTCTTGATGTTGGGTCTTTTAGTTTCTGGCCTGGTGATGTTGATCTTCTTCTAGTAACTTTCTACTCCCAGTTGAAGATCTTCGACTCTCTTTTGAATAACCATGCTTCTAGTAAACATTCGTAGTGCTATAGAAAAGTCGTAAACGTCATCGCCTGAGAGATTGGTAAGCCTATTCTGAACAATAAGGATCAACATGTCCTCGATGTCATTGATATGAAATCTTGGGAAGTCGCCTTCCTTGAATGTGTAAAGATCGTTATCAGCTCTTCGTACTTCAATCTCTCTCAGATACACATACCCATGTTTCCTCATAACCTCAACCCGAGTCACTGCCAGATTACGTTTAGTAGAATACACATCATGATTGGATTCCACGCCTCATGCATACCCATAGAAGGTCTTACGTTGTTGTCTCCAATAAGAAATTACCCATAATGCATTCACATGCAACTTTAACAGGACTCCATATATTTAAAACCTTGTCTTTAATGCCCTGAAGATCATACTGAGCCGCCTTTGTCTTTGTTGTGGAGGTCATATAGGTCATGGTCGAAATTCCTCCTTGCAGATACTTGAGATCATTGTTAAAGAAGTAGTCAACCGGTACCATTTGACGATTCCCATTCATGACTAAAGGGAGGGGTTTGGTAAGATCAAATGGATAATCACCACATTATGGGTTGTCCCAATCAAGTTTTTCTGACTGGGCTTTGTAACATTCTTCAAAGTCATATTCCAGCTCAGCAAAATTGGTACGTGTTCCTTTGAAAAGTTTGAATGCTGGCCCTAACAGAGTTTCTTGAGTCGGATTGGTAATCTTTAGTCCGTTCATGATGTATGCATAGAAGTCTATAGGAGTGCTCATCAATTCATGAAAGGTTTTTGACGGTTTATCAGCAGAAGATGTCAAGATCATTAACCAGCTTTGAGTTGGTCCTTGTTGTGGAGTCTTGCCAACATTTCAATCAGGATCAGTGGGTTCTTTAGGTTGCTTAGGTTTGGTGAACCAGTCACGTTTAGATGCAACCTTTCTCTTGGATTCTTCATCATCATTACCCAAATTTTCCTCTTGATCTTGAGGCATCTCAGAATCTACAACCTCAAACTCTGTTCCTCTGAATGAACAATCTTTCCAGAAGATTTTGATTGAGACTTGATGCCTTGGATGAGCGAGACTGTGATTCTTTAGCTTTCAGACCTTTTGTTGGTTCTACATCTGTAACACCCCCATAAAATCACAACAACGCAGCGGAATACCACTTGGGGTGCTACTTCATAGTTCATACACACAAGTTACAGAAAACGACCTCAAAAGAGACGTTTAATAAAATGTCACATTTAATTTAAATAAATCAGAGTAAATTCAGGTCCCAATAATTTCTTTTTAACAAAAGTTACAAGAGTTTAAACATGACTCCTTTGTATATTTTAATAATAAATGATTGTCGAATGTGAAGAAAAACCAAGTCTTTAAAGTTTTGATATCCGCGCGAATCAAATGCTCCCAATGCTCAGCTAGCAATATAACAACCTGAGAAAATACATGCAAAAACGTCAACAATAAGGGACTTTGCCAATAGCGACTTCATGCAGAATAATTTCATAAGCGGGTCTCAGGCTAAACCTTTCAAGCACTTGTGTTCCATTAGTAAAACAAATAATGTGTCCAAAACTAACGGTTTCATAAATAGATAATCAATGTTCTCAAATCATGTAGTAAGCGAATCAAGCTTTAATAAAGATAGTCAAGTAACGTTTAAGAAATCAATAAGTTTTCTTAATAAAACGAGCATGTATTCTCACCCCAAAAATAATTTATTAAAACTATAAAAAGGGAAAAGGTGGGGCTATGAACTCACCATATTAGCAAGGAGATCAGAAGTAGATGAATCTTTGGATGAGAGAAAAGTACGCCTAAGCACCACCTAAAAAGGCGTGACGGCGGCTTAGAATGATAAAGAAGATTGATACGTAAAAGTAAATCAAATGATCACGAGATATGTTTATGAGATATGCATGGCATTGCATTATAACTTAACCGAATTATTTTTATCCCCAAATTAGTATACAACCTTCACTTATACTTAAGTGTCTACTAAGTCTTGCTTAGCGATTCTTATCTTATTACTATGTGGCCGCACTTTTATTTCTCAAGAAAAGGCGTAAAACTATGTTGCTGAATTTTTAGTCAACTTTACACGACCATGTCTCTTAACCTATAAAAGATATAAGGGTTGGGCTTTCACCCCTGGAAAGATACTTAAGTCTAGTTTCCAGAACATTAGGCCTTTTAATCAAACCATTTTCCAATCCACGGGAAATGAGTTTTTACTAATCATAACTCAAAACAAAAACTTCGCTGAATTTCTAACACTTACGGTTTTTTGCCATAAATCCTATTTTATAATAGCAATCAAGTTGAATCTAAAGAGAGATGAAATCTTATGATGTATAGTGTTTAACCTTGTTTTAAAACCCAACACTTTAGTGCAAAAATCTGGAGTTAAATCCCTTTTTCAAACAGTAGTTCAGAACTGAATAGTTTCCGTAAATATGTCATATCTCACTCATCCGAAGGAGATATGGCCCTAGCCAACTCGACACATGTACTTTGAACTAATTTATACTACCCCATCAAATAATCCAGACCTTCTTAGACCAAAATTTGGCTGCAATTAACCCATTTATACTGCTGGTCTGCAGCAGACCCAAATTTTCCTACCAAACAATAATTTTGACGTATTTTCCAAACCGTAATAGCTATTAAAGTGATTCCACTTGGAGAAGTTAGATTAAGATATATACTACTGTGATTAGCTTTCCTATCCTACATTTTAGAGTATTAACCTGGAGTTTAACTCGTTTTCCAAATGATGTTCCAGATTTGACTAGCAATCGTAAAACGGCCATAACTCCCTCATCCGGAGGAGTTGATAAACCATTTAATTCGTCATACGTAGCTTAGACTTATACCTATCCAACCACGTAATTTTTCAGTAGGCTCTAAGTAAAAAATTATTGGTAAAAGCCACGTTTTGCTACTGGCCTCAAAACAGTCCCTAAAACTACTTTCAAATTCATTCGAAACTCATCCAAATCGCTAATTAAACACATGCAATGCCATAACATATCTTACTAACATTTCTCAATACATCAAAACTTGATGTTCATGATCAAGTAAGAATCAAATGAATCAAGAACATGCATGCTTATAAAAGATCAAAATCAAGCTCATGCTTTCAAAGAAAAATTAAATCAATAGAGAGATGGAACAAGAGGCTTACAAACACAATGGAATAGAAGACAATGATCAAACGAAACCCTCTTGTGTTTCCCTTAATTTCCGAAACCCACAAACATAAAACAAAGACCCAAACTTGATTCTTGATAAACCAATCTTGTTAAAAGCACTTGCAATTGCACCCTTGATGATTTAATTGCACCCAATTAGATAAAAACATAAGAATCAAAAGTTTAATAAAATCAAAAACTTTTTAATTCTTGATGCATGGTTGTTTTTAATTGAAAAGAAGGATGGGGTTTATGTAGGAATGATATAGGATTAACAAGAAAGTGTTTAATTGGATTTTTGGTGATGGTTGTGGTGTTAATGTTACTGTTTGTCAAACTAGGAGGAGGGAAAAGGGGGACAAGGGTTTCTTCTAGTCGTTGTATTGTGTGTGTTTTTATAAAAGGAAAATTTGGAATATATTGATATAAGGTAAGAAGAAAAACAAATATATAAAGGGGAGTGTTTGGTTTTTGGTGTTGATGGAGAAGTAAAAATATAAGGGGGGTGTTTGGCTATATTTATATATTTATTTTTCTAAAAATTTACACTACATTATTTTGTGTTAAAACACTTAATTAAAATGTTAAAAAGTGTGAAAATACAATTTTGACACGGTTTCGGCTAAAACGCAGGAAAAATCGAGAAACACTAAAATAAAAATATTTAAGCTCTCGAAGCTAAAATATGAAATTGTTGATTTCTCAAACATTAAAACGGATAAATATTCAAAGCACAACTCGTAAATAGCTAAAACAACGATTTTCGTTAAAACTGCTAAAAACAAAAGTAATAAATTCTATAAAAATTAGGAATAGAATAAGAGCTCGGTTTAAATATTGATCTTAAATTCAAAATTTTTACAGCATCCTTGCTAGTCTTCCTCTTCTTCAACCCTCGTCTGATCCAGCGGAAGGGTCTTGATCTTTATCTTTGTCATTTTGGCTTTTCTTCAACGAATACACTTTATCATAAGTGGAGAAGAGACTCTTGTTGAGGTCATAAGACTTGATCAATCCATCATAGCATTCTCTATGTTCAGTAGCTGTCAGATAGGATTGACTTTCATCCATTTTGTCAATAAGAATCTTCTTTAACTCAAATTCTGTAAGCAAAGAAGCAGCCTTATATGTAGACTGTGGTTGAGAAGACTCCTTGACTAGAATCACATGTTCAAGTGACGCAGTAACCATGCTTTTGATCATCGAAGGAGCAAAGTTAGACACTTCCTTTGGCAGAATCTGAGGAAGTTGAATCTTGACTTGCTCTGTGATCCTAGCAGTGATAGATGCAGACAGGTAGTTTATGAATTCGTCTCTGATGGCTCCTAGCCTTGAGTCTAGATGTTCATCTACTAAAGCAGTCACTTGAGTGTTGAGAGGATCACCCTTTTTGAGTTTAGCAACTTCTTTTTCTAATGATGTGACTCTGTTGTTGAATTGGAAGACGGATGCAAAATTTGGAAGTGTAGATGGAGGATTTGTTGCTTCAGTTGTTGGTGGTGGTGTTAGTGTTGACTGTTGTGGTGGAGAAGTGAAGGATGGTAATGATTGTGGGATGACTATGGAGTATACAGGTAAAGAATCAGTGATAACATAAACATGTACTATAAGGAGTGTGGGTGTTTGTTTGCTTGGCACTTCATGATGGACATGAACATCCATTGGAGAAACAATTTCTGCATCTGTATGGGGAATATCTAAAAATTTTAAGAATTTAGATGCCAAGTCGGATGAGTGAGAAGAGCTAGTAACTAGAATTTCAGTCTTCTTTGTAACAGTAGAAAGTGTCACATGAGCATCTTCTATGACTTGATTGAGAGTGATCTCCGGATTTTCATTCCCTCGTTGAACGTTAATCATTTCAGCATCGGTACCTTCCTTTTGAATAAACCCTTCATCAGTAGTAACTGGTTCATTCATCCTTAAATCCACATCATTGTCAAACTGATTGGTAGTATAATCCATTCCATCATCTTCATCACCTTCGGCTTTATCTTTAATCTTTGTTTCATCTTCATCATCAGTATTATTGGACGGGGTTTAAACAAACTTTTCCTCCTCTTCTTCTTCATCATCTTAAATCTTTTCTTCATTTTTATTGGGATTAAAAGACTTCTTGATGATCTTAGAGTTACTGCTCCTCAGGTGTGTGTTACTACTGCTAAGAAAAAGTTAGTGTTGATCATTAACTTTAATGAAAAATATGCTAAGTGGTTAGTACTGCTAGTTCATAGTTACTACTGCTAGTGTAACTTAGTACTACTAGTGTATATTAGTACTGCTAGTTACTACTGCTAGTATATGTTAATACTGCTAGAGTAAAGTTAGTATTGCTGGTGAAGATTAAAGAAAATATTCTAAGTAGTTACTACTGCTTGTACACAGTTAATGTTGCTGGTGTATAAGTTACTACTGCTAGTGTTAAGAGTTAATGCTGCTGGTACAAAGTTACAACTGAAGAAAGATTACAACTGCTGAAAGGATAAATACTGCTAAGAAAATATAAAGATTGCTTAAAGATCACGATTACTTAGTTGATAAGGATTGTTATTTATAGAATAGATCTTTAAGAATATTCTAAGTTTTTGTAATATATTGTAAATCGACTAGAACTCGTTGGTGTATAAAAGGAGGCCCTAGGGCATAGAGTTCTATGTATAAAAAACGAGTCATTCATAGAGTTGTTCATATCTTCAAGGTTTTGTAACCCTAATACTATTTAGAGTATTCGTATTAATATATTAAAGCTTTTGTTTGTTAATCTGTGTGTTCATTAGAATTACTGTTTCATTGAAGAATTCTTCTTATATTAAAGATTAGATTTTGCATAATCTTTAGTATTATCAAACAAAGTTTCTATCATAAGTTGTGTAGGATTTATCTTACATAACTAAACCTTATACAAGCTAAGGAATTCAAGATCCATTGAAGTGGGATCAACAAGTGGTATCAGAGCTATGTGGCTCATGATCTAGGATTCCACAAGGTTTTTTAGTCGACCTAATGAAGGTAAAAGGTTCAAGTTTTTGTTTTTGGAGTTAGGTCAAATTCGGTGAAGTTAGGGTTTTTCAACAATCTAATTCGATACAACATAAAAGTAGAAGTTGATGTCAATCTGATTATTTGAGCTAGATATTTAAAGAAAGATTGTCAAGATCTGGATTAGGGTTTGGCAAAACAATTTCCTTCCAGGTTTATACATGGCAAAACATGACGAGATCAAGAAGCAAGGTGATCCCATTGAACAACGTTACGAGGTTCGTGATGTTTTAAATATTCGAATGCATCAATCATAGGCATGACGCAACTTAATGAAGAAACTAGGGTTTTACAAAATCCTAATTCATCTAGAGATTTTGTTAAAATTGCTACTGTTGCGACGTGATTTGGAGTAAACCCTAATTCTCTAAAGTTTTGATACGTGATGCTGCTGGCACTTTGGAGAAGAATGAATTAATGTTTGTAGTTTGAATCGATAAGCTGGTATGATGGTATTGAATGTTTATCTTAATGCTGCCAGATTATACTTTATGTTGCTTATTATTTAGTACTGCTCGTATTCGTTGATGCTTATATACGTCTACTTAGTGCTGCTTCGCACTTATGTTAATGCTGCCAAGGGCAGTTACTGATGCTACTTTAAAGAGCAGTACTAAGTTTATGTTAAGTTAGTGCTACCTATGTCTGCTTGTTAATGCTGTTCGTTTATTGTTAGTGCTGCTCCTTGAATGATAATGTGGCAAAGGAAGGTTTATGCTGCCATGGTTACATTAATGCTGCTCGTTACATTTTAGTGCTGTCCAATTAAAGTTAGTGCTACCAAAGAGAATACTAGTTAATTCGTTAATGTTGTTATTCATAAAAGGTAGTTGTTGCTTGTTTGTGGAAGCTTAGAGGTTCGTGTTTGGCTGTGAACTTCATTGTATGGATATTTATAGCTTTGAATCTCAATGGGAATAAGTTTGGTATAAGCTACTGATTGTTCTTGGACAAAAGTTGCTATTGAAGCAGTTTCTACTGTTAGTATTGTCTGATATTGGATAACACACATAATTTGGATCTCAAATAGAACAGAATGTTTGGTTAAATGGCTAGTTTTAGGATTATTTACAAAAGATGGTTACGGAGACAGTTGTTTATCACTTATTTAGAGTTGAAGTAGAATTTTCACAAGTAAGTGTTCTTATCATATCTTAAAGTAGAGTTTGGTTGAATTATGACTTTGAAGATAACTTGTTCGTGCTTAAAACCGATGTTGACGAAGACTTGTCACATCTAGCAATGTGTGATCTACAAACTTATGGTGCTCAATGCGCACATTTGCTATCACTTAAAGGAGTTACGTTGTAGTGCTCAGTGTCTCATTGAAGATGAGGATTTTGTCAATAGATTGAGGTTTACTCATATATCATCAGTATGAGTTTGGAGTCACGTGGATAGTACAAGACATAAGACATAAGTTTGGGTTATTCTACTTCAACATCAAGTTTGTTATACTGAGTTTTCTCCATCAGTAGTCATTACAAAGAGCCAACAGAATTAGAGATTCAAGAGATGGTTAACATAC
>BQNB010114194.1:0-21801 GCA_026074375.1 Tanacetum coccineum
TAATTTCTTTGGTATAAGCTTAATGAATCGACTATCATACATCATTCTCTTTTTTTTTGCTAACAATACATCATAAATCTTGGTGTAATTCACCGTCTTCACTATCATCATCTATCCGGTTGATTTTTCCTTTAAACTTTTCTTCTTCGGACATAACACATAATTGCGAAGGTAACAAAATACACAAGCTACAAAACATCCCATTACATTGTGCAATTTCTCTGACCATTAAAGACTTAGAAATTTTCACTTTGACACAGGAACTACATAACTTTACGCAAAAGCAACTAGCAACATCGATCAAATAGGCTTTAATCTACACGGTAGGCTAAGGTGTAAAGGTGTAACGAAACAATTTTTTATTGGTGAGGAAAAAGAAAGGAATGGCTCAGCAGGTTGTTCTAGGGGTATCATACTCTAAAAATGAGAGTAAGCAAAAGGGTTACACGGGGGTTAACTAACCAATGTAGTCAGTTAATAATACGACATGTAAAGGCTGTTTGGTTTAATCCTAGAAATTTACCAGTCAAGCATGTTACTCCATCTAAATCCATAGTACTTATTATTGAGGTCTCGAGTGATATACCAGGCCAAGTTCTAAAGTCCACTACATCACCGGCACACACATATTTTTGTGAAATTTTAGTAAGCAATTGGAAACGGATAGGCTTAATTCTCATAATAGAAAATAAGGGTTATAGTGCGCTAGGTAATGTAACTAGTGATTTTTCACAAAAAAGTCATGCTAATTTTTTTTTAAATTTGATCCATTTTTAGTCATGTAAGCATTTTATTTGTGAAAATAAGGACAAGTATGTTCTAATTCTCCATCCCCCCACTTAAATTATACAACGTCCTCGTTATATAGACAAACAGTTAAATAATAAGGGAAATAGAATTAGAACGAGGAAACTCCCCTGATATTTTGCTCTAAATGATTCTCCAATTTGAGGTTGTAAGCAAAAGTGTGTTGAACAGTCGTCTTGGTATTTCAAGACTCCAACACTTTGAGATTTCCAGATTTATAAATACTCCACCAACGTTGTCATTTCGTTCAGAAGGTTCTTGTATCAAATAAGAAAACAAGTGCAACTCCATCTCTGGTGTATTGGTTAGACTCGAAATAATAAACTAAAACTATACAGGAAGTTGATACGCCGTATCCATACCCCAGGATACGTCGTATTGATACCTGTATACGCTGTATTCATTTAATGAATACATCGTATAGACTCTGCTGAAAATAAAGACTGGATAACGTCCAGATAGTCAATACGCCGTATCCATGGGGTTTGGATACGCCGTATAGACAGTCTGGGAAGACAGACTCGATAGCAGAAAAGAAATAAATTCCTTCCGAGTTGTCTCCCGGCAAGCACTTTTGTTTACAGAAAAGTCTTTAAGTTAGACTTGCCCCAATTTAATCCCATCCTTATAAAACAACTTGGGGTCGAACGGGATGCCAAATGGCACATATAAATTCTTAATAATAAAAATTAATGGCATCCCATTGTGAAAATAATTACAAGTCATGATATTAAGATTTAATTCCTTGATAAAAATTCCAGTTTTGAAAAATTTATTAGATGTATCATGACTTGCTTCCAAAAGCTTATTTTACTCTTGTGCATCGATTTTTATTACATTAGGTAATGGTTTGATAGATAAATCCCCCGAAGGTTGCTCAATATCGATTTTATCATTATCATTGTCCGTATCCGATTTTAGATCATCGGGATAAATCACTTTAAAAGGAAATAATTTATTAAAGTATAAAATGTTTTGTTCCTTTTCGTCACATTCTGACAATGATGTTTCATCATTCAAATCAAATTCATCGATATGCTGAGGACTTACAGTAGGTTCAGTTAGGAAATCTAATTTAGACGTTAGACCATCATTATAAACAATGGCTGGATATTCATTCTCAAATTCTTTAAAGAAGTCTAAATCATTAGAATAACTGACCTCAAGATTGGGTGATGGAAACAAAGGCATATTGACTTTATTATTATCATTTTCCGAATCCGTTTTTAAATCGTCGACATAAATTATTTTATAGGAAAATGAATTTTTGTCATAAATTACCGTGTAATCTTCATCGTCGGATTCGTCAAACGATATTCTAAAGTCAAATTTATTGTCGTTAAGAGGACCTACCATGGGGTCATAGGAGGGCATTACTTCAGATGTAAACGCGTCATTAAAGACTATAGCTGGGAATTCAGTTTCAACAGATCTGAGGTCGTGAACGTCTTCATCATACCAGATCTTACCATACGTAGCAGTTTCCCAATTATACACCTTACCACGCTTGCGAGCTTTTTCTTTCTCAAGCCTGATGTACTCTTCCATAGTGATGTTGGGGTCGTCCATGTTTACCTGTAATAAATTCACTTGGAAAGAAAACTGTCAAATAGCCTAATACGCCATATTCAGTGAACTGACTATGCCGTATTGATGATAGAGTCGAATACGCTGTATTGGGTTGAAAAAATTTATACGCCGTATCTAAGAAATTGAATACGCCGTATCGAGTATTCGACTCAGAATGTTATAGCAGGCTGCAACAATGCACACAAACACACAATATGCAAAATATACAATGCAGGAAATTAAACACACAAACAAACACATAATTATGCAATTTAAACTAAACTAAAACACTAATAAATAATAATTAAACAACTTCACTCCCTGGCAGCGGCGCCAAAAACCTTGATGTGTCTTGTCGTGTAGGTATTTTTTAGTTATCAAAGTTTTACATTTATATTTAGCCGACTAACCTAAAGATGTAGCTTCGCGGTAAGTAGGATGTCGGACAATAAGAGTGAGAGTTAACCAATTATCCGATTAGTATTTATTCTATTCTAGATTAGTCTAATTACTGGTTAAACCTATGCTATATACGATTATCTAATGATAGGGGGTTTTCAGCTTGAGAGACTGGCACAGGTTTTATGGTGACAATAAACAATTCAAAACACAAAATAAACTAAAGCAAATAACACAAAGCAAGAGAGCGGTACGAGCCAAATATAAGAAAACTGTATTAACCATATTAAATCCAATTACATGCAGGTTTGATTAAATAGTGCAATGGCTTGCTTATCTCGAAGCGGCATATCATTCTTTAGACTTAGGCGGTACTTCTTCCTAAGACCTACGCACGAACAATCCTGTCATGATTAACGCATCCGCATAAAGCATCCTATAGTCTAATTATAATCTATCATAGGGAATTAAAGCAGTGGTGATCCTGTTAAGACCCTAGCCCATCAGGACTTTACCCACTTATTGCTTGATGTTGAATCATACACCGGTAGTCCACCACCAAAATCAATTACAAGTTAACTAAGAACAATATTGGTTGAACAATTATCGGGTCACCTGCTGGTCCAACTAAGCTTATAGTCAAAAGGTAAAAGATAAGGTGTCATTTGTGATCCTATTGGTTCGGGCATATAAAACACAACATGGACTGCTATCCCGGTATCTAGGGTACTGGTTAGGTCTCCCTAGACCCAGTTGAATGATAGGTCGCATGTACAAGCACATAAACAAGTATAAGGCGATAAACATAATTAAACAACAACGATAAATTAAGCAAAGCCGAATTAAATCAAACCAAACATTATAACCTTCATTAAAATGGCTAATACCCGAGGGTATTAGCCCACAATCATAGTCATTATTACAAACGTAATCAAACGATTAAGAAAATCAAACGATTAAGAAAGTAAAAATTACACGATGTCTTCTATTGAATTAGGTTTGATGCTCGACCTTGGCTGCTCTTCTTGGCCTTGGAAATTCATCGTTATAAGTATAATATGTAGAGAATATGTTTTTGCACCCTGAACTTCGTATTTGAGTCTAGTATTTATAGTGTCTGAAAACCCCTGGATACGCCTTATCGAGATAAGTGGATACGCCGTATAGTGTTAATTTCCCTTGAAGTCCGTGATAAGATCAAATCAATTAGGCTAATTACCATCAATTACATTTAATGCATATCTTTGACTGAGGTAACAGCTGTCAATATGGCATATAGAGTAGTAATGGATACGCCAGATAGGGAATTGATAAGAACGCGTTCTTGTGATGAGCTGGCGCATATACGCCGTATCTTCCTTGTTAGATACGGCATATTGTTACAGTTTTGGTACTTTCTTCAAATGTCTTCGTTTTAGTTCCAGAATTGCACCTTTTTGCTTCTTCTTCACAAGTGACTTCATAATTACTGCAATATCAAACTTTAAGCAATTAAGTACCAATATCTTGCAATAATTAAACAAAAGTGGGTAAAACATATGGGATAAATGATAGGAAAATGCGATGTTATTTGATGATATCATAAGTACCCGTTGCCGCACAAATACTAGATTGATTGCTATCGGTATTAGGAAAATTATAGTAAGCATGAGCACTACTACAAGTAACACAAGGTTCCTCAACCGCTTTAACCGTAGCGGGAGTGAAAACTTTCTTAGTAACAATCTCAACTAAGGTCGAAATTTGGTCCGCAAGCTTATCAATTCTCTCATCCGTTTTACTAAAACTTTCCCTAGAATTCGTATTCATCCTAGAAACATTCGATTTGTTTCGTGAATAACGAACTTTCGATTTATTCTTAATTATGTTCAAAGCCTCTCTAGTAGTCTTACTCAAAAGATTTCCACCCGCCGCGGCATTTAAGAAGTCTTGATCATTCTCGTTTAAACCATTATACAAAGTATCAACTTAGGTTAACTCCGTAAATCCGTGGTGGGGACAAGCTCTAAGCATTTCCTTAAATCGTTCCCATGCTTCACTAAATGTCTACTCGAATTTTTAGGTAAAACGAGAGATTTCATTTTTTAAGTGAGTGGTCTTTGAGGGAGGAAAAAATTGATTCACGAATTTGGTTACGAGATCCTCCTAAGTCAAGATAGAATTAGGAGGTTCTTTATCGTACCAAACTCTAGCGGCCCCCTCGAGCGAATATGGAAACATCATGAGTTTAATCACATCATTCGGCACATCCCTAAACTTCAAAGTCGAGGTAATCCTTTTGAAATTGTTAATATGAGTATGAGGATTTTCCCTCTCAAAACCGTGAAATGGGCTAGCTTGAACTAATTGTAGCAAATTCGTCTTAATTTCAAAATGATCCGCATTAATTTTTGGTATGACGATAGCTTCTCCATACCCTTCCGTGGGTGCTTGGAGTAGCTCTTCCATTGTTCGTTCCGCCATTGGTGCGACTTCAACGATAGTACGAAGCTCGGGTTCGACTATGTTTGGAGCACGTCTTCTATTTCGACATCTCGGAATGGTTACGGGTGAATTATTTGGAAAATTGGAATTTCTAGTGCGCATGCACTACACAAACAAACGAGAAGAGAAAATATATACACAAAAATATTTTTGTTTCACCGAATAATCAACAAACTTAGGGTAACTCCCTTAAGTGAAACTTGCAAACGGGGGACGTAGTGGGAGCGAATCGCCTTAAAAACGTTTGTCCCATCGGGTCGTAGTTCCGTGGAACAACCCTCCTAATAGCTTATTTCATACAAGAGGTGCGCCTTTTTCGCAAGTGACACAAGACGGTTACTTTTTTGAATCTTAAGTTTGGGAACTTATTAATGGATATTCACAAATTCTCTAGTAAGAGAATTAAAATGCTTGTGTATTTTAGTATTTAAGAGAACACAATAAAAATCGACAAATCCAAAAGAGCAAATATTTTGGTATTTTTATATTTATTTATCTTCTACATATAGTAAAAAGAAAAAGAAAAATATTTTTTTTTACTTTTTCATTTTTTATTTTTTTTTATTTTTGATTTTTCAAAAAGACGTAACTTTCGAAGACGAAAGGTTCTCCAAATCACGATCGACAAATTCAAACGAGAGAATCATTAACACAATTCCCTGGCAGCGGCGCCAAATTTTTTTGATACACGTATATAATATTTAAGTATAAGAAATTTACTAGAAATCCTTGAGGACAAAGATTAAAAGTAAAAATCTACACAAAATATCGTACGTTTAACCGGTAAGTGTTCACCGAGTCGTTTATACCCCAAGAATTATGAATTGAGACTCCGTTTTTATTTGGACAACGATTTGAATTGGTTTCAAAGTTTATTGAAATGATTTTCTATTTCTACAATTGAAAGCACATAAAATAAGCAAAAGAAAGTTAACAACTAATCAATTGAGCAATTAAAACTTAAGAACATTAACGGGAATAAAAAAATCAAATTAAAGACCTACAGACACAAATTAAACTAAATCCTACTAGTGGGCAAATAAAGGCATATAAAAATTAATTACAAGAAAATTGCACAAAAAACGTTAACGGGAATTTAAGCAAACGCGACTAACAAGCTAGTATATCAAATTTAGGACCTACGAAAGCAATTTTAATTTCTAAACCTAAAAGATGATAAAAGAAAATTTTATAAAAAAGAATTTTATTTTTTTGATTATTTTTCTATTTTTTTATGATTTTTTAAAGTTTTAAAACTAAATTAATTCACAAAAAATATAAAAACCTAAAAATCTAAACTCAATAAGCAGAGAAAAAGCAGAAAAGCACTCGAAGCATATTTTAAAAAGAACTCAAAAAGATGATAAAAGCAATTTGTTTTCAATATCTAACGCAAAAGTCCCAAGGGCGCTAATGGTTTAGAGTGTGTGTTGTGAGGCGTTGGTTTAAAAGGGGGAGGTCACAGGTTCAAATATGTGGCCTTCCTTTTTGTAATTTTTTTTATTTTTCAAAACTTTTAAAACTAACTTATAAAACAGCTAAAAACTAACAATTTTTGCTAAAACAACTTTTTATAAAAACTACTTAATAAGCTGAAAAGGGGCTTAAAAGACAGACAACACTTAACTCTTTTTGGTTTTTTTAGCAAAACTTAAGAAAACAATTAAGCTAAAACCTAGGCAAATTAAGCTATAACTACCCTACTACTGACCTAATAAGCAAGTCTGAATCAAATCTAAGCTAAAACAATAAGCCATAAGCCGAAAAATCAAATTAAGCATTTTGGTGAAAACTGTTTGAAAACAGGCAATCAAGGCAACTTTGAGCTTAATTTTAAGCTAGCAATTAGAACCTTATGGCTATAAGACTTATACTACTAGAAAGCCTGCACTATAAGCTACTTAAAACAACAATTAAAAATTAGTTTGAAAATCAAATTCACAAAGAAAATGCTAATTGAAAAAGGTGTTGCAGACAGACTAACTATATTTTTTAGTTTTTCAAAATTTAATGAAAAAGACAAAGTGCTGATTTGCAGTCTAAAAACAGATTTTAAGAACAAATTAAGCACTAATAGACCTAGATTGGCCTAAAAACTACTTGTGCATTAAAAATTAAAAGCTAACTTAAACTTTAACTTGCTGAATTTGGAGCTTGAAAATGGCCTCAAGGCCTTTTATCTTTGCTGATGCATTTGAAACAAAAATTTCCAAAGTTCAAAAAAAATAATACAGACTTAAAAACTTGATTTAAACATCTTTTAAAGACCAAAACTAGAGTAAGTAGAACAATGAAATCAGCTATAAAGGATTTGAGCTTCAAATGCTTATGAAACTGAGCTTTTACTCATAGATTATAACAACTACTAACAAACTTGATTTAAACTTGAATAAACCTAACAAAGACCTTAAATCTTAACTTTATAAACCTAAATTTGAATTTTAAAATCAATTCAAGGGACCAAATGGACATGGACAGTACTAACTTATGTTAGTACTACCTTTAACCAAACACCCCTTTAAATTGATCAAAACTATTTTTAAGCTTATAAATTGAGATTTAGAGCACAAACTTCAAATACCAGATATTACTAAGCTAATAACAGACCTAATGAACTATTTTCAATAATCAAATAAGCCAGAACAATAGGCTAATAAACTATGCTACTATTTTTGGTATTTTGACACTATTTTATGACAAATACATGAAAACTAAGATTTATACTAACAATTAAATATATTAAGCATTTAACAACTATAATAAGAAGAATTAAGCTAGATTAAATAACAATAAGCAAGTAATAAGAAGTATTAAGCTAAAGTGCAATTTTAAAGCTATAAAAAGGAAGATAGAACTTACAAAAGCCTTTGCATAAACAGGGCTTAATAAATGCTCTAAGAGCTGATCAACAAAGCTCCAGCTTATAAGGTCCCTTCCATTAAAAAGCTGAGGTAATTTAATGGGAGGATTTGAGTATTTAAAGCTCAGTTAAGCTTTGAGAGCTTAACTGAGTGTATAACTAGCTTATGAGTAAATTAGAAAGCTTATTAAGCTTATTTAAACAGTAGAGAGCTTATTTAACAATATTGTTTTTAAAGTAAAATCCTGAATTAAAGATTGACAATAAAGAAACTAGACTTTTTATTGATGAAATGAACTGATTACAATGCTTTTGAAAAAGAAAATTACATTATTTAAAAGAACAATAAGCTAAAACTATTAAGCTACAGCTACACTAAAAATTACTCTAAAAAACTAGATGCTAAAACTCGATATATCTGTGAGTGAGGTTGAGCTCCTTTTTATAGGCAAGAAAAGATCCTTCTAGGCTCATTAGACGCTCCCTTTTGCTACTTAATCTTGGCCATCCATTTCTTCTAATCATTGCATCTTGAATTTAGGCTGTTAGATTGAAAAGAGGCACACGGATTGCCAGCGTGGGAATCCCAACTTCTTGGAGCCTTGTGCTTCTTTTGCACTGAATTTAGTGTAAAATCCTTCATTTGGTGTGTTTGTTTGATGTACATGTGTTATCCCTTGTGTCAGAGGGAGCCAATCATTGGCTTTGATGATGTATTTGCTTGCCAACATAGAGCTTGGTACTAGCATCTTTATTCCACGTAGGATGAGTGAAGGGAAATAGGTTTTACCCATTTGATTTAACGCAGGGTGAATTTGGGGATGGAGGATGAATAGTAATTCCATTTCGCGCCTTTTCTTTTCTTTGCTTCGCTTGACCCGGTTCTAATAAGGGTTGACTTGGGCTTATAATTAGGATTGGGCTCGGTGATTTTAATGTCAAAAGGGTGGTTAGGGCTTGTTAAATATTTAACGACCGTTAGTCTTTTAGTATAAAAGGACTAACGGTGTTATTAGTTTAGGGACTTTTGGTGAAACTATTTAAACTTTCAAGGGCCATTTTGTAATTTCAAGAATTTTTGTCTGCATGTAAGTTGACCAAGGTTGACTTTGGTTGACTTTTGTTGACCTTTTGATAACAAACATCCGGCTCTTGTGTACTCATTCCGTCTCGTGTTTGTTTTTGTCCGGTTTTTGGCTCTTTTCTTGTGATTCTTGAAATATCCGTACCTACACATTCCCAAAAGACAAAATACACATATACAAGCATAATTTTGCTTATATTCATCCTTTTAGGGTCATTTTTGATATAAACTCGATATGTGATTTCTCACATATCAGACTCAGTAACATACCTCATTAGAGCAAGTTGCTCAAATATCTCTGAATTGGGTAGAGAAGTAACACCATCATTGTCCTCTAATTTGAGATGTCTTCTAAGAGATGCTTCAGTGATAGTCTTTTCTTGTCCATCTATGCTAGCAGTTAGTTCCACTTGACCATGAGCATTTGTGCTAGCAGTAGCTGTGCTCCAAAACTGCTTGATAAATGAAACATAGATTGTTGGATTCTCTGTGAGGGCATACTTTATGTGACTAGAATTTAGAAAATCAATGATCTCATGAAACCCTGCACTTCCTTCAGACTTCTCTAGGTAGGCCACCATGTTATGTTTGTCGCTAAACTCCAAATTAGCCATGAGATTAAGAAAATAGTGAATGGACTTCTGGGATGAGTTCGTTTATGTGAGAATGAAAACTTGGCAAAGATAATTGAGATTATATGCAGAGCACTTAGGGTTGTAATTCGACCGACTGAATGAAATTTGATCTTATCTTGAAGAAATCTTACTAATTTATAGAAAGATCATGAAAGTCCAATTAGTCAAACCCTATAGGCTATGTTGTTGGCGGAAATATCTCAACGGCTATATTAAAATAAGGAAATTATGTTATGCCACAAACAGTACTAACGGTCATCCAGCAGTACTAAAATTAGCCTAGCAGTACTAATTCTAAGTCTAGCCGTATTAACTTTTCCCAGCAGTACAAATATATGCCTGGCAGTACTAATATTACACTGGCAGTATTAAAACTTCTCTAGCATTATTAACCCTGTCTTCAATAGTTTTGCAACAATATGCCTCTATTCATCACAAGCACACTAGAAATGACTAGATAGACATGTGAGAATTCATGAGGATCCATATTTATGCAGAACCCATGAATAAAAGTTAAAAACTGTTAATTAAGTCAAAATACCCCATGCCATGTAAAAAACTGCATTTCTTCCAACAATGTTGAATCACACACGCTCTCTTTCTGTTTTTAGACTCACTTTTTCTCTCAATTCTTTTTGCTCACTTTTCACTCTGTCTGTTTTTCATCTCTCTATTCTTTTAGCTCACCAATTCACACATGATTGTACAAATTTCATCAATTCCATAAGTTGCATACTGTCCTACCCACTTCCAAGTGTGTTAACTCTTAAGAGAGGTGGGTTATTGGACTTTTAAATGTAGCCTCAAACCTAGTTTGAGCATCTACATCCCCAATGTGGTTTCTTGGCACCTGGGACCACTACCTGAATCAATTTCCTAAGGATTTGACTCATTAAGTGTTGCCATGGATTGGGTCTTAGTTTATGTTACCACTGTCATGCTCTGCTACTGAGCTAAAAGAAGTAGTGGCAGCCCTTTCCATTCTATCACCCAACTCCTTATGGACAACCATCACCAACCTTTTTCAGGGGGACCACCAGACTTAGGTACCTTAGTGTCCCGACCTTTTTGAATTTGCCTATGGAACACATCTTTTCATTCATTCATTACTGCTTATGAGCACAATTTGCCTCCCCTTAAATAATGCATCAGAGGTTAGCAATCACTATATCCATTCATACCGCTTTGCTTATCCTGTAGATGTTAGTCCAAAACCAAGAAAAACACAATCTAAAACATTTTCTTGTATAGCAGTATTAACTATGACTAACAGTTTTAACAAGCAGTCTTAAGTATAACTAGCAGTACTAATTATACTTAGAAGTACTAATTGAAAAAACTAACAGTACTAATCCTTTACAAAACTTTACAAAAACACAAAGAGAATTAGACATTTAAGGATTAAGCATTCCAATACTTGAAACCAAGTACTGAAACCTTCCAGCATCAAAACCTTTTGTAAGGAAATCTGCAACATTATGTTCAGTATCAATCTTGACCATTTGAATTAACTTTTTAGCATTGCAGTCTCTTATAAAATGATGCCTTATCTCTATATGTTTTGTTTTAGAATGTTGAACAGGATTTTCAATAATATAGATAGTACTATTATTGTCAATATAAATCATAGTGTGCATAAAATTATACCCATAGTCTAGCAGTCGGTTTTGTATCCAGAAAACTTGTCCACAACATCTAGTAGCAGCCACATATTTAGCTTCAGTTGTAGAGGTGGCAACCACTGTTTGCTTCTTGCACTGCCAAGATATCAATCTGTTTCCCAAAAACTGACAACCTCTAGTTGTTGACTTCCTATCTTGAGTTGCTCCAACATAGTCACTATTAATATAAGCAACTAATTCAAATGGAGAGTTCCTAGAATACCAAAGGCCTAATGTTGGTTTGCCTTTCAAGTATCTAAAAATTCTCTTCACAGCTAAGAGATGGGATGTCTTAAGAGTAACTTGAAATCTGGCACATGCACATACTGCAAACATGATATTTGGTCTAGATGTTATGAGATACATCAAGGATCCAATCATAGATCTATAGAGATGTACATCAACATCATCAGCATCTCCATATTTGACTAAAGGCTTTTCCAAATCAACTGGTGTAGAGGCATTCTTTACATTTGTGTAGTTGAATTTCCTCAAAATCTCAGCTACATATTTATCCTGACTGATAAATATTCCATCTTTCCTTTGCTGTACTTGTAATCCAAGAAAGAAAGTAAGTTCTCCCATGGAACTCATCTAAAATTTTTCCTTCATAAGCTTCTTAAATCTAGTACATAACTCCTTGTTTGTTGATCCAAAAATAATGTCATCCATATAGATCTAAACAAGCAAAATATATCCTTTTTGCTTCTTGATAAACAATGTCTAATCAATCTTCCCTCTTTGAAACCCATTACCCAACAGATAGTTAGCTAAGGTTTCATACCATGCTCTTGGAGCTTGATGCAAACCATAAAGTGCTTTCACCACTTTGTAGACTTTATCTGGATTGTCAGGATCTTCAAATCCTGGAGGTTGACACACATATACCTCTTCTTCAATTGTACCATAAAGGAAAGCACTCTTCACATCCATCTGATAAACAGTGAATCCCATAAGGAAGCATATGCTAAAAATAATCTTATTGCCTTAATTCTTGCTACTGGGGCAAAAACATCATCATAATCTATGCCATCTTCTTGAGTGTATCCTTGGGCAACTAGCCTTGCTTTGTTCCTGACTACTATTCCTCTTTCATTTGTCTTGTTCTTAAAAATCCATTTTACACCAATGGGTCTCTTTCCATTAGGTAGATCTACTAGAATCCAAACCTTTTGTAGTTTAAACTATAGTAGTTCCTCCTGCATTGCTTCTACCCATGATGGATCACTTAAAGCTTTTTCAACCCTTTTTGGTTCTTTTTGAGATAGGAAACAAGCAAATAGACAAGTATGAAGATCTTCATGAGATTTCTCTTCATATATAACACTGAGAAACCCTTGTTCAGAAGTAGATCTTCTCATTCCTCTTGTCTGTATAGAGGACTGCACATCACCAATCACATTTTCAAGTGGGTGATCTTTGTGGATTCTGGTAGTAGGAGTAGTAGGAACTGCATAGGAATTTGCGATGTTCCCCAATTTAACATCTGGTTCATCTTCATCACTAAAGAACTCAAAATGAATGGCTTCAAGTAAATGACTAGCTCCCAACATGTCTTTAGGACTAGCAGTATTAACTGGTGAAACAACAGTATTAAATTCAGAACTATCAGTATTAACTCCAGGACTGGCAGTATTAACTTGTTGTTCATCAGCATTAACTTCCTTAGGACTGCTATCATCTTCAGACTTATCTTTGTCATCATCAGCATTACTTGGACCATCTTTAACATGCTTTGGATCATCAGCAGCAGATTTTGGCTCATCATTACCAACATCCTTAGAAGGTGAATCAAAATATGAAGCATCTTTCCAAATTGGTATCACAATACAATCTTGACTGATTGCTTCTTGTTAAACAGATGGACCTGTATTAGGATCTCCTTGTGTACTTGTAGATTCATTAGAAATTGTGCATGCAGCAACTGGTACATAATTCATAGATTGGGTTAGAGAATTAATATCAAACATCCACTTTGGACCATTTCCTTCTAGCATAGGCTTATTCTCTAGAAACCCAACATGCAAGTTTTCTTTAACCTTCTTGGTTCTTGTGTTGTATACCCTAAAGGCTTTACTACTTAAAGAATATCCAACAAAGAAACCTTCATTACTTTTGCCATAAAACTTGCCTAAATTGTCTAAGGTATTGAGAATGGTAACATGACATCCAAATGGTCTCATAAAACTTAGAGCTAGTTTAAAACCTTTAAAGGGTTCATAAGGTGTCTTGTTATGAGGCTTGACTATAAGGACCCTATTTTGTACATAGCAAGCAGTACTAACTGCTTCAACCTAAAATGTGGTAGGTAACTTAGGGTCAGCTAACATTGCTCTAGCAGCCTCAATCAATGTCCTATTCCTCCTTTTAGCCACACCATTCTGCTGAGGAGTCCTAGCTACACTGTATTCCCTCCTAATACCTTTTTCTCTGCAAAAGTCATCCATAACTTTATTCTTAAACTCTGTCCAATTATCACATATGATTATTTTAACTTTCTTATCCACTAGGTTTTCTATCTCTTTGATAAAGTTCTTAAGGATCTCACTGGTTTCATCCTTAGTTATTAAAACAAAACCCAAGTAAACCTGCTATAATCATCAGTAATCACTAAGCAATACTTTTTATGCATTAAACTACTCACAAAAGTTGGACCAAACAAATCCATATGTAGCATAAACAAGGGCTTAGTAATGGGATTCAGTACCTTAGACTTATAAGAGGCTCTATGTTGCTTCCCTTTATGACAAGCAACACAGGTTTGGTCATTTTCAAAACGTTTTAAAGGCAAACCTCTAACAATATTTTCTTTAACAAGCTTATTTATGTTCTTAAACTTAATATGACCAAGCCTTCTATGCCATAACATTGATTCATATAATGTAGCCTTTGCAGCAAGACAAGTTAAACACTCTTTAGGAACAATGTTCTTCATATCAAAACTGTACATATTTTCATTTCTAGGAATTTTAAGAAGTATCTGACTTTCATCAGGCAACTTAAAATCAGGAGATAAGACAAGACATTCAGAATCAGTAAAAAGGACATAGTTCTTTTTGTCACACATCTGTGAGACACTAAAAAGGTTAAAGTTTAACTCCTTGACAAAGTATACATCATCAAAATCAAGACTATCAGTTTTAAGTGTACCTTTACCAGAAATTCTACCACCATATGCTCCTCCTCCAAATGTAACATGACCTCCATCAAATTCCTTAAAATTTGAAAGATAAGCTATGTTACCAGTTATGTGCCTTGAGCATCCACTATTAACAAAGCATTTATCATTCATTTGTGGATTGCCCTGCACATAGAAATAAGGAAATTAGATTCCTTTGGGGACCCAAGCCATTACTGACTTGGATCTGCCTCGTACATCAATGTAGTTATATCTGTTGAAAACAAGTGATGCACCATTAGGTCTGGTGGGTTTCCAAACCTAACATGCTGAGGTCTTAACAGCATTGACCCATTTTCCCCTGACAGTATTAATTGATGATGTATATGGCCTAGCAGTATTAACTACTCTGAGCCTAGCAATATTAACAGGTGCTATGTAAGGCCTAGCAATATTAACTACTCTGGGCCTAACAGTATTAATCTTTTGATGACAATACCTGTTAGTTAATGCTGTTTTCTTATAAAAGGGCCTCCGAACAATTGATTGTGCTTGTTTATAAAAATGTGCCATTGGTCTAGCACTATGAACTGTTGGTTTAGGGTGAGCAGTATAAACATGCCTAACAATACTAAGTGGTTTTAGGCCAGATTTCAACAAAACTGCTCTTGGAGTTATATTTCTGTGGGTTCTAGGGTGTGAGGACTTGGCATAATAGTCATAATCCACCCTGTTGTAATTATTCCCAGTCACCACCTTTTTCTTTTGATGGTGAGTATAATTAATCTGCAAATGATTAAAACTCCCACAAATAAAACTAGCTTTGTTATACATCACAAAATCACTTCCTAATTAATTGGACTTCTGACCATTCCAATTTCTCTGATTCCCTCTAGGACTTTGTGATCTATACATCTCAGCATACCTAACAGACCTTTTAACTGGTTTTTCATTATTCTTTGGTTTGACAAACTCTACCTTTTTAGCAGTATGAAAAATAATTTCTTTAACAACATTAGGTGAAAACTCAACAGAGCTATTCTCATTATCAGACACCTGTTCTTTTTCCAAAGTGTCATCATTATTCTCCTTAGAATTATCTGACTCTTTGTCACATTCAATGGTAGACTTTAACACAGTATCCCTATGACCATACCCATTAAATTCAGGCTCTTTGAATTCATCAAGACCTAAATAAGACAAGTCAAGTTTTGTAGGTGCATTTATACATAAAGGGTGACGTGAAGGAACAACATTATAGCCTAAACCCTGTTTACTATTATCAGTTCTCTGGCTTTCTAACAACTTATCTAGGCTTTTTGAGGCACTATCAAATTTTGCAATTTTAAAATCAATACCCTCTTTTTCTTGCTTAACTTTTTCAAATTCAGCCTTAAGCACACCTAGTTCATAGTCTTTGCAACCTACTTCTCTTTTAAGGACTGCGATTTCTTCACTAAAAAGAACTTCATTCTTTCTAAATGTGACAAGTTGGTCTTCTACTGTTGCTAAACCCCTTTTATAAGTAGCTGCGTTAAATTTAGTATCATTAAGTTTAACAACTAAATCATCACACTGTTTCTTAAGAGTTTCATAGTTTTTCAGACAAGTTTTAGAGCAAGATTTATCATTGTATACCTCAAAGTCTGAGAATGCCATTAGAGCTATATTTGTCTGAATTTGTTCTTCTGCCATGTCACTCTAGTCAAAAACAACACCATCTATTGCCAACATTGCCTTTAAGGATGTGTCTTCCACATTCACAATTCTTTTTGAGCTTTCTTGATTCCTAGAGTTGTCTTGAGATTTGAACTGACCATCCTTGTTCCTTGGTGCTTTACACTCCCTGGCAAAGTGTCCCATCTTATGACAGTTGAAACACTCTACTTTTGACTTATCATACCCAGCAATATCATTAGCATTGATGAAGATTTTCTTTCCTGTCCTTTGATAGTATCTCTTGGCTCTCATGCTCAGCAAAGAGAGCTGCCACTTCAAATCCATTGCTTCCAGATCATCTTCATGTAATTGCTCTAAAACCTAATTTAGGAGATTAGAACCATTGGGATTCTCAACCATGAAAGCATACACAACATTATCACTAATGTTAGCAGTACTAACAGAGGAACTAGCAGTATTAACACTAGGGATAACAGTACTAACTTTGCAAGAAGAGTTAGCAATATTAACATCATTAGTACTGCTAGTACTTGGAGTAGTCACAAATACCATCTCTTGAGTACAAGTACTTGTACCAACAGACTTCTTTACTTATTGTTTAACAATTTTGAAGTTGTTGTATAAATCATGAAAACTCATTGTTTCAATTTCAGCCTTGTTCATCCAAACAACTACATGAGTATTCCACTCAGGAGGCAAGCTTCTCAAAAACTTTGAATTTAGATCTTCTATAGTGATAACCACACCCAAAATTGCAAGCCTACTAACAAGCTTTTGGAGCCTGTTAAAGATAGAGTCAAGTGACTCTGTGCTTGAAGCATTAAAATTTTCATATTGTTTCTTCAAAAGTGCCTTCTGTGTTTTTTTGGTAGCTTCATTACCTCCAAAACGAGTTTTAATAGCAGCATACATTATTTTAGCATCAGTGTATTGACTGAAAGTAAGCTGATGTTCATTGGGAAGAGCCATAAGTAGCAAGCTTCTAGCCTTGACATTATTCTTTTTGTTGATCTTCTCTTCAGCAGTCACAGATACTGACATCTTTGTAACAGAAGTGCCATTATCTTGAGTTGTTTGAGGTACAGATACCCATGATTTACCATTCTCTATGACCTCCCATAGAGCATAATCTTGTACCTAGAAGTACTGCTGGATTCTCATCTCCCACATCTCATACTCACTAAGTTTAAGTATGGGGAGCTTAGAAGTAGTGGTATTCTGTGCAGTTTCAAACTCCATGACTTCTAGATCAAAGTTTCTCAAAGCAAATGCTCTGATACCACTTGTTGATCCTAAACCTTGATCGATTCTTTACCTTGTAATGAGTATGTTACCTTGGATAAATCTAAAATAACAATTATAGAGACTTTGTATGTATATTAAAGTGTATGCGGAATCTACACCTTAATACTCTAGAAGTAATATCAATGGAACAATAACCTTGTAATGCAGTAGAATGAACAATGAATATAATCAAAAAGCTTCAATATTATTAGATCAATAATACAAGTACTCTTAACTAGTACTAGGGTTTACAACCTTGAAGCATGCAAAACGTATTCTCAAAAGTATTAAAGTATATTGAAGTATATCTAAAACCTTAACCCAGGACCACCTTTTATACACCAAGGAGTCCTTTACAAGATAACTACAAATCTTAGCATATCTTCTATCATTCTAAACATATACGTATCTTCCTAACTTTATAAGATATACACTAAGATTATATCCATATATATCTTCTCATATGTCTTTATCCTCAAGTCTTCTTTTGACAGTCTTAAGTCTTCAGCAGTATTAACTTTCTTCTAGCAGTACAAACTAACACTAGTAGTACTAAGTTTAGTACTGGCAGTACTAACCTAGTTAGTATTGTTAGTTATATTCTAAGCAGTACTAAGTTCTTGAACTAGAAATACTAACTTGTGAAGATTTATTCCCAATAGATGAGAACTAAACATACTCTTGACATTATTACTTATCTACTAATGTCTTGACCGGTCTTATAAGTCTAAGAGTTGCATTTTATGCAATTAAAACTCGTCCCTTACCACTTGCCCTACTTGTTTACTCACTGGTCAGACCTTTAGTAATAAGTGGGAGGTTAAGTTGGATCTTAGTCTTAATTAGTAATTAATTGGGTAGTTAATTCTATTAAGAATTTAATTATCGAAAATACTAATTAATAGAGCTTTTTTGATAAATTGTAGATGACTACCTCAGTCGGAAACAATTCAGTATTCAGGAGTTTCTTTGAGAAACAAAAACTTACTGGACCTAACTTCATTGATTAGTATAGACAACTTCGGTTGGTCTTATCAACTAAAGATAAGGAAAAATACCTAGAGCAACCAATTCCTACTGCTCCTGTTACTGCTTTACCTGATCAGCCAATCCCTCATGTCGCCCTGACCACTTATAATGAGTAGGTCAAGAACCAAAAGGAAATTGCTGTGATGATGTTATTGACTATGGACCTAGAAATCCAACGGAATCTAGCCCATCTTGGCGGCAATAACATGCTTATAGAGCTTAAAGCTTTATATTCTAAGCAAGCAGAACAGGAACTTCTACAGACTGTGAGAGAATTCTACACATGCAAGCAAGAGGAAGGTCAATCTGTGAGCTCTTATGTTCTTAAAATGAAGAGCTACATTGACCAATTGGAACGTCTTGGTCATCTCGTCACTTTGAACCTTGGAGTAAGCCTAATCTTGGTTAGACTCTCTAAGGAATATGACAGATTTATGCAGAACTATAATATGCACAGCATGGGGAAGATAATAAATGAATTACATGTTATGCATAAGCTACATGAAGAGACTTTACCAAAGAAAGTTGTTGCACTTGTGCTTCATGCTATAAGAGCTAGAAAGGTTCAAGGGAAAGGCAAGGGTAAGATGGCATATGTTAATGTTGCGCCATCTTATGCCCCCAAACCTAAGAATCCTCCACCACCCAAGAAGGATAGTCCTGCCAAGGACGCGATCTGCCACCACTGCGGTGAAGTAGGTCACTAGAGAAGGAATTATCCCATATGTCTCATCGAGTTGCTAAAAAAGAAGCAGCTATCTCAAGGAGCTAGCGCTTCAGGTATTTTCACCATAGAACTCTATTCTTTTGCTAGTACATCTTGGGTTTATGACACAGGTTGTGGTACTCATATCTGTAATACTACTCAAGGTCTGCGAAGAAGTAAGAAGCTGAATCCAGGAGCTTTAAGTCTGTACATAGGCAATGGTCAACGTGAAGCAGTTTAAGCTATTGGAAATTATCATTTATGTCTCCCTAGTGGATTAGTTATTGTTTTGAACAATTGTCATTATGTACCTTCTATTACTAGAGGGATTATTTTAGTTTCTCGTTTGTATGACGATGATTTTATCAAACGTTTTGAATTAAATAATGCAATTTTTGTTTCTTACAATAATGTGGTTTATTTTAGTGCTATCCTAAGGGATGGTGTTTATGAAATTGAAATGTCTTGTTCAAATACAAATGATAGTTCTATGTATGTTGTTAGCAATAACAGAGCTAAGTTAAACTTAGACTCATCTCTCTTGTGGCACTGTCGTCTTGGACACATTAGCAAAAAATGCATTGAGAAGTTGCAATATGATGGACTTCTTAATTCTACTGACATCGAGTCTTTAGGAAAGTGTGTTTCATGCATGTTTAGAAAGATGGCAAGAAAACCTTATTCACATCAAGTGGAAAGGGTTAAAGATCTACTTGGACTTATGCACACCGATGTATGTGGCCCATTTAGAATCAAGTCAAGACAAAGAGCTAACTACTTCGTCACTTTTACTGACGACTTTAGTCGGTATGGTTATGTTTACTTGCTGAAACATAAACATGAAGTGTTTGAGACATTTAAAGTGTTTCAAAAGGAAGTAGAAATCAACTCGAGAAGACCATAAAATCACTACATTCTGATCGTGGAGGTAAATATATGAGTCAAGAGTTTTTGGATCATCTAAAGGAGCATGAGATTATTGCCCATTGTACTCCTCCCTACACGCCCCAACATTATGGAGTGTTAGAGAGGAGAAATCGAACACTGCTAGACATGGTTCGATCCATGATAAGTCAAACTACTCTTCCAACGTCCTTTTGGAATTATGCCCTTGAGTCTGCTACACGCATTCTCAACATGGTTTCAACTAAGAAGGTTGATAAGACACCATATGAAATATGGCATGGGCAATCCCTAAGCTATCTTACTTAAACGTATAGGGTTATGAGGCACTTGTTAAGCGTGATACACTTACCAAACATGACAAATTGGAACCTAGGTCTTTTAAGTGTATCTTTGTAGGATACCCAAAGGAAACGATGGAATATTCTTTCTACAACCCATCCGAGAACAAAGTTTTTGCTGCTCGGAATGCTGAGTTCTTTGAGAGTAATCTTATAGATCAAGAAGCAAGTAGGAGTCTAGAAGATCTTAAAATTATTCAAGAAGAAGATACAAATCTTTCTTTAGACACTAGCTTAAATCATGAAGAGGATGATCAAGAAATTGATGAACCTCAAAGTGATATCAATCCCATTCGTAGGTCCTTTAGGACAAAACGTGCCCCAAATCAAATGTGCTTGTACATCGATGCTGAGGAACACGAGTTGGGGGATCTCGGTGAACCCGCCAACTATAAAGCTGCATTATTGGATCCTGAATCCGAAAAATGGTTAGCTACTATGAATGTGGAAATGCAATCCACGAAAGACAACGACGTTTAGGAGCTCGTAGAACTTCCTCCTAATGCTAAAAGTGTTGGTCATAAATGTCGCTTTAAAAAGAAGACCGACATGGTGGTTGTAGTACACACCTTTAAGTCTCATCTCGTAGCAAAGGGCGTCACTCAAACCTACGGGGTTGTTTATGAAGAAACCTTTTCTCCTGTTGCAGACATAAGAGCTATAAGGATTCTTATTGCCATAGTTACGTTCTATGACTATGAGATTTGGCAAATGGATGTCAAAACCGCTTTCCTCAATGGACATCTTTCCGAAGAAGTCTATATGACACAACCTAAATATTTTTTTAATCCAAAATATCCTTACCATGTATGCAAGCTTAAGCATTCCATTTATGGAATTAAGCAAACGTCTAGGCAATGGAATAAGCGATTTGATGATGAAAACAAGAAATTCGGCTTCACTCAAAATCATGATGAGCCATGTGTATATCAAAAAGCTAGTAGGAATTATGTCACTTTCCTAATCTTATATGTCGACGACATATTAATCATGAGAAACAATATTCCAATGTTACAAGATGTAAAATCCTATCTTGGAAAATGTTTTGCCATGAAAGATTTAGGTAAAGCTGCATATATTCTTGGAATCAAAATCTACCGAGATAGAACTAAACGTTTAATTGGTTTATGTTAAAGTGCTTACATTGAGAAAATCTTGAAAAGATTGTAGGATCGATATTCCTTAATGAAACACTGATATACTGTCAACTATGCGGAATCTAGTTGGCAGTACTTAAGAAG
>BQNB010114195.1:4348-21800 GCA_026074375.1 Tanacetum coccineum
GACTATGAAGTAGCACCCCAAGTGGTATTTCGTTGTGTTGTGATTTTTGGGGGTGTTACAAGTTGGTTACGTGACTGCATGTTTAGGTCACGTGTGTTTTAATAACAATTTAAAAACATTATTATTATTATCATTATGGTGTGTAAAATGCCTTTGTTGGCATTTAAAAACAATACATTCTTTAACAGGTAAAAGACAAGAGACGAATAGGCGCGAAGAAAAGATTCAGAATATCAATCGCAATTGAAAAGTATATCTCACTTTTCCATTTTATCTTTTCTCTATAATATTGTCACATTGAGGACAATGCTCATATTAAGTATGGGGGAGATAAACTGAAAATTTAAAAAAACAATAGTAATATATTTTTGAAGATAACATTTTATTGATCACATTTAAGCAATCTGATTCTGAATTGATAACATTACTAGCATATTTATACCACCCGGAAAAAATTGTGAGGATTAGATTTTAAGGATTCGGGTATCCATTTTTGATACCTAAGATGATTTTATCTTTAGCTTTCTCGAGTTAAGGAGTGAGAAATTGCAAATATCTCACCCGTCGTTACGGCTGTGTATTTGTGTTTCTGTCCCAGCCTTTCTGGAGCATTGGTATCGATTTAAATTATATGAGTGTGCCGGTGATTTGTTAATTCTAGAACTTGTGCTTGAAATCTTTATGAGACCGTAGTAGGAACACGTTCGCGTGTTATAAACATTCGCTAATTAAGAGGTGATAAAAATATAAATATAAGTAAACAATAAATTTTTTGCTTGAAAGATTTTAACTAAATTATCTAAAATTTTATCCATTCAAATTAAGGAGCTCAAGTGTTGCTATTTTATGCAAAAGAAGTGTGCTGATCTTAAGTATGGGGGGAAAGCAAGTTTCCCCCAAATGAAAAATTGAATATATATATATATATATATATATATATATATATATATATATATGAGAAGAAGGATGATATAAGTGAATAGTTGGTTAAATTACGGGTAAAATGGATTACGATTTATTTAAAAACCTTTCTCAACAAATAATAAATATTATCACTAAAATTGTTTACCTCTTTTGACGTTTATGTTTGGTGCTTACGCCATGTCGGTGAAGTTTAGTTTCTTGTACAAGCCTATGGTAATTTGAACATTTCATGACTGCGCGTATGAGTGACTTCCGTTTACTATCTATTTTACCAAATTGAGCGAATCTTATCTATAAAAAATTCGTGAGTTGCTTTGTCGCGTTATCTTTGCTTGTGATCATTAATTTGTTTTACCAAACGAAATTCTTTCGCTTTGATTGCTTGAGGGCAAGCAATAAGCTAAGTATGGGAGGATTTGATAACGCTCCAAATATACATAAATTATCCCTCGAAAATACACTAAATATGTACGTTAACGCATGAAATATTGCAAAGTTTGCTTGTTTGTTGTGTAATATTCATTTCAGGACCAAAAGTGACGAAAAGGACTAACAATGCAAAGAAATCCAGTTAAAATGCACTAACGGTCGTTACAAGAAGGATCTAGAAGGAAAATTAAAGAGGAGTTAATGATTAAAGCCAAAGTGCGGCGCACAATATATTTTATGCGGCGCACTTCTAAACGAATTGAATGCCATTTAATTAATCACCAATTGCGGCGCAAAATTTCTTGTGTGCGGCTGACTTTCCTGTCAGTTACTCTCAAATCATAAATGATTGCAATGATTGTGCAACCTTTCACTCCCCCAAATTATGCAACTGAAGACCCTCGGGGGGGGGGGGGGGGGGGGGGGGGGGGGGGGGGGGGGGGGTGGGGACGGAAGTATAAATAAAGCACGAATTTTGGAGGAAATCATCACTCAAATCATCCCATTCTCATCTTTCAATCATCAATCACAAGTTCTAGTAGTTTTAGTAGTTCTAAGGAGGTTTTGAAGGTTAACCACCACCTTCATTACTTTCCTGGTAAAGAAGCAAGCAAACCCTCAGAAAGTTGGAGTTGCTAGTGTTACTATAGTCAATTGTTACATTGATCTTGGAAGGCATTGTAAGGTTTTGAACATCTACTCTTGAAATATTGGTAAAAACATGTTTCTATCTTTTGATAATATGAATGTTGAATTCACCATGATTGTTATATGTGTTGTTATTATGATTGTTGAGTAGATTAACATGTTTGGTTAAGAGCTACATGATTATTATGGATCAAACTTGACTTTTGAATGAGCTTTTGATATGAATAATATAAGCTTGATGTTTTTGAACTTGGACTATTTAATCTTCGTTTGATCACCATTTATTCCGGATGTAGGTTAAGTGATTGATTTCCAAGTTGTTTGTCTATGACAACTAGACCTTAGCCTTGTGAGGATTGGCTAAGTAAACGAACATTAAACCAAGTACAAAAGGGTTTAACGCTAAACCATATGTCTAACGAACTTGGCTTAGCAAGCTTATACTACTCATTATCAAACACGAATTACGCTTAAAGCATTCTTCATAATAAAAGATAAAGGCCGAAAGGTTTTTTCATTATGAATAATAGATAATCTTTCTAAGTAATTAAACATTCTTAAATCGATTATAATTTCATTCGTGAATCATTCATCTACTCAAGTTTTTCCATAATGTTTCTTGTTTCTTAACCAAACATGTCCTTTATTTCTTGAATCAAATCCTTATCTTTAGATCCGTGACAGTCTATAAGATAAGTACATTTTTCGTAATTTTATCGACTATTTCTTAGAATACCCAATCCCGTGGAACGACCTGGTCTTACCTAAAAATTATACTACATACGTGGGTTATACTTTTACCCGTGTGTTTCCCTATAATAAATTGGTACTATCAGTCATTATAAATTTAAAGCTTTTGAAACACATCAGAAGTCTTTAAGTTAGACTTTTCTTCAGCTTCTTTTTCTACTCGGCTTTAGTCATCATCCATCCTTCGTCCATATTCCGAAATATTTCTTGGTAAGCCTGGCACGCCTCTTTTCTTGTAATTGTAAGATCATCATATTCGTCTTCTTTTACAGCAACATACTCTTCATCATTATTGAACGAATATTTGATCATCATATATCTCCTTATATTGCACACTGGTAGCTCATGAACTTCACATAATTCTTCACTCTCATTATCTTCATGATTTATCTCATAAGCATCATCGTAGTTTGTATATATGTTCCATCATCTCTTTTGTTCGTAACATGACTCATCATCATCTTCTTTGATAAATCCTTCCATGATAGCTTTGTTTCTTAAAGCCTCATCTTTAAGTTCACTATCTTCCAAAGCCTCGTACTATTCGTAATCCTGATAATGGAGCTGGTTTCTAATAATTTAAGTTCCGGGTAAGTTTTCTCCATTACAATATCCATCATCCTTCCAACTACATGTTGGCCATTCCAAACACCTAGTCTTATAGTTGAAAGGCTTGCAAGTATGTTTAACTGGTGTGGGTTTGGTCCAAACTCTAGCGTTAGTCCATGGCTTCTCATCGACCCATGGTACGTCCTTGTTCCATTCATAGATCCAATCATTCTTGTAATCTTCATAGGTCTTGAATCTCTCAATGTCCTTAGTAAGTAAGTCTAGATCGATTTGCAAAAGATAGTTAAATTCTTCGAATGTCTTGCACATAGGTGTTTCAAAATTAAATAGATTAGTGTCGATCCTAAAGACTTCAGCAACTTCATCCATATCATTAGAACATTCTTCATCTGTGAGCTCAACCTCATCATCTCCTCTGATCCAGTAAATCCATAATGCTTTCATAGTATAATGATCCATTGTCTTGTAGTTGAAATTTTTTGATCCCAACCATTCAGTAAATGCCACATCAGACGGATCATATCCCATGTCATCATCAGCTTCATGCTCTGAATCATCATCCATTTTCGAGTCACATGGGATGTTAGCAACTTCAACTTCATATGTGAATAAATCATCATCCATTCCGCTTAATCGACTGACTTCATTGTTAAAAACTTCAAGTGGTGTATCGCAAGCGAGCGAAACATCTTTGACTTTAACATCCTTAATTTTCTCGAACTCTCCTTTGATAACCTTTGTCATTATTACTGAAAAGTACCCAGAAAATTATCAGTAGAACCAGCGAAAGAAAGGTATTAAAAAAATTTTGGGTTAAAAGTTCGAGAATGGAAAAGAACTTTATCAGACGATCGATACGCCGTATTCAATAGAAGTGAATACGCCGTATTGATTAGTTGAATGAATACTCTGTATTGAACAGAGAGTTGGATACGCCATATACGATGGAAGTGGATACGTCGTATTTAGATTTCGACCACAACAATGTATTAAGAAAAACAATTATATACGCAAAAGACGTTAACACAAATATTACAAAGAAACATTTAAAGATTAAATATACAAAATTGTATAGCATATCATAATCAAACTTCCACTAATCATAAGGGTTTAGGATCTAATCTAATGTTAAAAACCAAAATATCAAATAAAAATCAAGATTAATTTTCACTCCCCGACAACGGCGCCAAAAACTTGATGTGTCGTTGTGTGGTGTATATTTTATTGATTCAAGTTTTAAATTTATATTTTGCCGACTAAACCAAAAACAACACTTTAACGGACAGTGTACCCGATCGGTAGTAGTTTCGTGGTAAGTAGGGTGTCGAACACTTGAAGCGAGGTTAAATCTATCATTTTAATTAATATCTTGGTTCTCTTAAATATATGTTAATTCTCTTATTTATAATACTATGTGGGTCCCTAGTCCTCATTTTAACGGGAAAATGAGAGTTTTCGCTGAGGAGATGGCACGGTTTGGTTGAGTGATACCAAACAATTCAAGACACTTTAACCCACGCGAGCTAATAAACAAAAGATAAAAGAGCAGTCGAGCCAAATATAAGAAAATTGTATTAACCATTATTAAATCCGATTGAAAGGTAGTTTGTTTAAGTAATTTGAAAGGATTCTTCTCTCATGGGCATATCATTCTTAAGACTTAGGGTTACATCATCCTATACCTATAACACATTAATTCTATCACAATTTAACAGCATTTGCATAAGCATCCGTATTTGTGCTTATTATAATCTATCTTAGGGATTAAAGCAATAGTGATCTTGTTAAACCCTAGCTCATAGAGACTTTACCCACTTACCGCTATGGTAGTTTATACACTAGTAGTCTACTTTTCCAACTATCCAATGGAATCAGAACGTTACTTGTTGAATTATCTAGGTCACCTGCTAGTCAACACGATCAATAAACCATTGGCAATATCCAATTAACTAGTTAAGCCCAAAGCGTATCCTGGACACAGATTTAGAAGGACAATATGTATGATCTTATGATTCTAGATGTATAAATTACTATATGGAGAGCTATCCCAGACTCTAGATTTACTTGGTCCGTATCACTAGATCCAGTTAAATGATAGGTCGCATACAAAAGCGCTTAAACAAGTATAAATTGATAAACATAAACAAGCATTCAACGATAAATTAAGAAACCGAGATAAACAAATACCAAACATTCAGATCTTCATAATAATGGCTAATTCCCGAAGGTATTAGCCTTCAAACGTCATAATAAATACAAAAGTAATTATTTAGCCAAGGTAAACTAACCGAGTTAACGAATGATACCAAAAACTGAACGATTACTAAAGTATATGGAATTACACGTTGTCTCCTATGGAATTGATAACGTTGATTGACCTCTTCTGCTCTTTTTCTCCTCTGAAAATCGACTTTTATGGTTTAGGTATCGAGAATATGATTTAGCACACTTAAAACTCATTTTTGAGTTTTGTATTTATAGGGTCTGGAAGTCGGTTCGATACGGCATATCCAAGGATTAGATACGACGTATTGGGGATTTCCTGAAGTAGGGACCACGCTTGATATCTTCCAGAATATTATATTCCATATTTTGAATACGGCGTATTGAGTCTCTCTGGATACGGCGTATTGAGCTTTATTTCTTTGTGGTCTTTGGTGAGTGCAGGCACGGATACGCCGTATCTTCCTTGATGGATATAGCGTATTGGTCTTCAGAATAGTAATCTTCAAAATATCTTCATTTAAGCTTCAAAATGCGCGTCTTTTGCTAACTTTCACCAATTACTCTATAATTACTACAATTCTCAAATATAAACGATTAAGTAACAATTCTTTGCAATAACTATACAAAATGGGTTAATAACATGGGATAAATGATGCTATAAAATAGACGTTATTTGATGTCATCAATCCTCATCTACAAAAATCAAAGTATATATTGTATTGGCCATCCATGAAACCCTGGGTTCATCCTAAGCATCTTCAAGCAATCATCTCCATATCCTTGTATTATTATGCTAAGACAATAGCGATGACTCGGATACCTCAACACATGTTTTAGATATTTCCATTTCCTACTAATATGCTAAGACATACGTATTATTATTATTACTGCTATGTACTATTACTTTGACTATCATCTAGTTTACTCTAGTTCATGTGTAACATTTCTCGGTCATTATTCATGCATGCACCCTGATAAAATATGGCTACCTATATTATGCATGATTATCTCTTAATTCATATACCTATATGTGCGTCCTTGATAAAATCTAGTATAACCAATTTTATGAATTTGATTGCTTGATATCAGATGATCCCTGATAAAATAGGATTGACTACAAAAGGGTGTCTTTAGGAAACCTTTTCTGGACATATTTTACAAAATTTAAAAAACTAGAAAATTTTTGCTCCTCCTAAAAACGGCCCCCATAAATACTGGGTGGCCCCCTAATATATATGGGACCGCCATGTAAATATGGGACCACCATCATAAGTCACGGAAATTTTACTGTGACTACCTGATTTTCTATGCAGTTGACTATTCTCTTCTCTAGGCCCAGCTAAACTTCTTACATTTTGCTAAACCACTTTTGGAATCTATCTTCTTAATCCTCATTTTGCCATTTCAATCCTATGCTTCCTAATTAAATAAGCCATCCTTCCCACTATTCTTATCATCTTCATCTTCCTCAAACCATCCCACCATGAATTCCACTCAAGCTTCCTCTTTTAATCCTTCCAAGAAAATCAAACTAACCATAATCCTTCCTAGACAATTATTTGTTAACATTTCTAGTAATGAAGATGTCACCGCCACACCTTCTCCTACAACAACTTTTTCATCTTCAACTCCTCCAAATGCACCATCAACCACTCAAACCTCATCAAGCCAAGAGAACACATCTTCCTCTTTTCAATTAAAACTTCAAATTTCACCACCATCATCAAATAAACAACCTCTCCTTAACCTTTGAACCCTTTGATTGACAACATTTCAATGTTCCTCCTAGACCTTCAAACCCTCAACCACTTCAAAGTCATCCTTCTTTGGATATCACACTTTCTTTGTCACCAATCACTCCTCTTGATCACATTCTTGATACTTCATCACCACCTTCACCATAACCACAACCTCAACCACCTCTCATGGGTCATCCCATTTACTTTAACTATCATGACTATCATGGGTCAACTTGTCTCTATTGTTTTCACAACCGCAATCTTATCTTTTCTCTTAGGGATAAGATGAACCTAATGTTTGCTCACCTTGAGTATCTTCTCACCACCACCATGAATTTACTCTCTCCACCTCACCCTTGAAAACTAGGTCATATCACCTCATAATTGGTCACCCTAACCCTTTTGCTCAAAGTTATTTCCTATGAATCAAGGATCATCTATGACATATGCCATAATATCTTTATCTACCTTCTGTAGTATGTTTAAGTTGTGATGTAGTGTATGAATGAATGTTTCTTTGTCAAGTCTTAGTTATATTTTCATTGCAATCAATGCTTCTTATATGAGCTTATTAAGTAATGAATGAAGCCACTTTATGATTTAAATTGCATGAATTGCTATGAGTGTTATATTTGTCTTGCACTTGTACCTCTAACTTTGTTTTGTAGCAAAAAAATTTCGTAAGATCGATCCCTTAGTGCCCCAAACGAGGGGCAGTATACATCAAGGGGGAGTCTTGATATCGTCGACTTCTTTCTTTCTACAACAATTTAACGATCATTCTTTTTGAATTCAACAAAAAGGGGGAGAAATGGAATGAAAACTCATTAATAATTTGAAACCTTTAATTTTATACAAAATGAGTTTATATTTTGTCATCATCAAAAAGGGGAAGATTGTTAATACAAATAATGTCTAAAAACGTTATTTATATGTTTCGACCTCTCAATGTTTCGATAATAACAAATTGTAAAAACGTTTACGATAAGATTAAATGTTTACAAATTATTAATCGTAAAATTCCATTTCTAAGATTAGTAATCACTTAAGGTATGAACAAACAAATCATTAAGCAAGATTAGTGATCAAGAAAATACTTTTATCTTATCCATCATATTTTTACAAAAGTATTTCACAAAAATAATTATACAAAATATTTTTTAATTAAAAGAAAAGTTTTATTAAAAACTTAAATTTGAAATTCAAATTTTCCCCCCAAAATAGAAAGTTCCATAACAGATGCAACTTTCCCCACAAAAAGACAAAAATAGGAGCGTAGTCTACTGGGCGGCCCCCAGATATATCTGGGACCGCCGGGACCGCCCTCAGTGACCGTTGGATTTTCCTGCCTATAAATATTGCTCCATTCTCAACAGAAAATCAGACCTCTTTACACGAAATTTTCAGATAACTTTCTCTCTCTAAAAATATTATTTCTCTCTCTAAATCTCTTGATCACTAACATTCTTAGATCTTGTTTCAAGTGATCTAATCTCTTCTTCTCATCTCTCCTTTCTCATTCAAGTGCAAGAGAAGAACATTCGTATTCGCCAAGAAACAAATTGTTATTTAGTGATCTCTCCTCTCTTCTTCTAAGTATCAAATCTCTATTGTAATTATTTTGTAATTGTGTGATTCGGATTGTGTGTATATCCGATAGTGTAGATCTTGTGAGTGTATAGTGATTGTGAAGTGGTAGATTGGTTCTAGCTAAGATTAGGACTCGACATTTAGCTTAGTGTCGGAAAATAACGTAAGCGACGTGTAAACGGTTTTCTCCGCCTGAAGGGAGCTTGTTGACATAGTAAAATCTCGAGTAGGATACTCGGGGAGTGAAGTAGGGCGAAGAAGAGCTTCGTAGCCGAACCACTATAAATCTTGATGTCTTGGTTTGATTGTTCCTTCTCTCATCTCTTTATATTGTTGTGATTGTTATTTACCATTAGTTTAGATATTTACTTTGTTGATTCATATTGTTGACTGGTTGAACATACTACTCGAATCTAAGTATTTTGAAAGCAAACTTTTAAAACGCAAAACGAACCTATAAACTATTCAACCCCCTTTCTAGTTTCCATAAAATTAGTTTGATAAAAGTGTTGTTAATCATTTGTTTTAAAGACTATGATGAAAAGTTTAGATTAAGAACTTATTTCGTTATGGTATTTTATGTTTCTCATTATCAGAATATAATGATAATGGAATAAAAATTATGTATGTTTCCCATAATGAATGAAGTTTATTAGTTTATATGGATGTATTGTTAATTATATGTTTGAGACTATGATGGATATGTTATATTCGTTCTAGTAATTATATGATTTAAGACTATGATGGATATGTTATATTGTTCATGAAACATATATAGTTATATATTTGATGTACTTTAGTTATTCACGGTTGACAAATTAATAAGCAATAAAAAAAATCGCAAACGAAATTCGGCCATATTTATAAATATCAAAGCATAACAGTCAACACAATTTATCGAATAACATATGTTTGCATGAATCATACGGTTACATTAAAATCAAAACGGACTGGTGAAATATGGACAGATGAAATATGGACAGGTGAAATATGGGCTAAGGCCCAAAATTATATGTATGGTCTAACAATGCTTAGATTTTCGATTCTGATTATTTCCATTTTAAACTTGACACATTTCTGATACTATGATTGATATGAAAACTTAACATTTTTACAAATGAAATAACTTGGTATAATTAATCACAAATAAAACTAACATTATAAGATAAAATGGTTACATTAAAAAGACAAAACATATAAACTTCATTAGAACTTCTTATATAAAAAATACCATAGCAATTAAACTAACGATCGACAATTAGATAATCGGGATTTACTACTCTTCATCTGCATACGCTTCATCATTTACCACATTAACATCATATTTATTTGAACTGTCATGGATTGCATTGATAATTATAAACAACCAAGTAAAATAACTTAACATACACATTCCAGAAGTAAAAATACATTTATATATAAAAAAAGAAGTTATGAAACAACAATAGAAAATAGACTACGAATTAAAAAAAACATAATACATACATAACAGTTTTATTTTAGTTTTCAGCACAACTACCATCATCATCTTCATTTGCTCAAACTATACCAAGCTTACTTCCAATTCTCGTTGATATATATCATAGGAGGATCTGAAATATATTTTATATAAATAACAAAATGAATAATCCATGTAAAAATAAATGATTACGTATACAACATCAATAGATAAACTTAGTGTGAGTAAAAAATGTATTGAATACCTTCACCATCATAATGAACTCTAGCATACTGAAGTTTGACATAAAACATTTCCTTCACTTCATGTGTTATTATATAATTAAGCAACTTGTCAGCTAAATACGAAGTTACCAAACAATCAACAATCGCTCTAAAAATAAAAAAGTAACAAATATTATAAAATTGTAATTACAAGTTAATAAATATTATAAATAAAAAAAGATAAAAAAGATACTTTGAATCCTTAAGTGTGATACCAAGTGTTTTCACAATTTTTCCATTTGATGTTTCAACATCAGTCATTTCAGTTTCCCATCCAATAACTCCTCCTATTATATCTGAAAAACATTTTTAAAAAAGCATAAGTTTCAATAATATAATTTATTAAATAAGCATGACCATAAATAACATATTTTTATCAAAATATAACTTACCAATAGGTAAATCTCTATTCAAATTCATGGCTAGTATGTCAGCAAATTTTGTAACTTCAAATTGGGTAGTCTGAGTATGTAGATGAAATCTTTTTGAATGACGTGCCTTTGTATCTGGATTAAACTTGATTTTGTATGGATGGTTTGTGAATTTCAAATTGTGATCATTTGGAACAACATTAAAATCACTAATAAAAACAACCATTCCTCTTTTAAAAACTTTATTGATTGCTTTTAACCGAAAATTGTCTATAATCACATGAATCTTGAAGCCCTGTAACAAAAATAATATTTAAGCATAAAATTATATTGACAAAAATACAATATGAAAAAAAAGGTCATCATATATATACAATATTATGAAACAATAGTATAAAAATATCATACCTTCTCATCTTGAACGATCATTTGAAAATACCTGCTACTTTTGGACATATGATCCTTCCTATAATACCACCTCCTTAAAACTTTGATCTTGAGACTGAATGACGATTATTCTGGTGTTAATTCATTTATAAAAGTTTTCATTGTTTTGTATGTGCGATAATATTTGATATGTGTTTCTGTAACTATAAAGTATACAGCTAGTACAATTTATAGAACTCAAAAGCAGTTAAAATAAACGTAATATCCAAAATAGGATTCATAAAAAAACAGTTACTTAACCATTAACAAATTTTAAATTCAAACAATAAAAAAATAAATATAAATAAACCCATTAGACACAACACTATTATAATAATGTATGAACTAACCTTATAAGTACCCCTTCTTAATGAACATAATTTATTTTTACCAAGTTCTCGGCTAAATGTAATTACCCGACCCATTCTATTAAGTGAACACGGTATAATTTAACCCTTTTTTTAACAATATAACTTAAACTATATTCAAAAATAAATGAAGAGATAAACCCTACCTATAACCAATGTTAATTAATTACATAAACAAATATAATTCTTAGGGTACTAATATTAACCGTTAACATTCTAGTTTTTTACATAACCATTGTCTGTCTAAACCCCTTATATAGGGTGCCAAAATTGAATATGTTGTAAATACCAACACATTCATAGATAAACCTCAAGTGTCTAAACCCTTTATAAAGGGTGCCAAAACAGAATATGTTGCCATTAACAACACATTCATACATAGGATATACAATTTAGCAAAAGATTACTGTACATTACATAATCATCAACTAATAATACATGTTGACTATAAACACCAACATAATGCTTAATCACCCATCTTTCTTTTACCTTTCTTGACCTGCTCCTTGCTCTCCTTGACCTGGTCCTTCACCTTTTCCTTTTTAACTCCAAATTCTTTGTTAACAATCATCTCCCAGGTTTTATTATTTCCTAGCCCAATGATGCAATTCCTTACAAGTTCACTGCTTTTGACAAGTTGTTTCTTTGTTGATGGAGTGGAATTACTACTTGCTCCCTTCATTTTTGGACTGATAAGGTTCTTAGCAGTTGTTCCAGTAGTTTTTGGACTCCATAACTCATCATCAGAATCATCTTTCCCATCCTCTGCTTCTTCATCTATCTTATCATATTCTTCATATATCTCTTCCTCATCCTGATCATTGACATCCTCATACCAATTTAACAAATCCTTTGATGGGCCTTTTTATGAAACAGTCATCTTCATCGAACCAGGAACACTCTTCTCCAAACAACCAGATTCATCAGATGAGCTTGACTCGTCATAACTTGGTATATATGGGCTTAGTTCAGATGAGCTTGACTCTAATGTGCTTGAACACTCAAGTTCTGATGAGCTTGAACCAATTACAATTACTTCTACATAAAACACAATAACTATGTATAAAACTCATGGCATTATTCTGTATACAAAGTTGTTATTTAAGACCAAGGCCTAGATAAATATTGTGTACACCACTACATTAATTTGGCATAACCTTAAGAAATGTATTCCTGTCCTGTTAAGGGGCTGCTGTAATAAATAGTAAAAAAGTGTTTCTAACCTGTGTCAGGGTGAACATCTTGTTTGTGGAAAATGTAGAGGGGGGGTGAATACGTTTTTGTTTAAAAATCAAAAACTTTTCATATCAAATCCCTGATCAATCGCGACGTAATATGAAAAGCACCAAACATATTCATGTCTATATGAAAGCATAAAATAACCAAGTAGTCACAACACAATCATAAACATCAAGAGTACATCAAACAATAGTTTAAACACAAAGCTCACACGTACTAAGCCTTAACTTTTCCGCAACTAAGATGTTTAGATTATGCGATGCATTCATGATCACAATCAACACACAACAAGCATATAAGGCAAGCAAAAATGTAAAGACATAAATGTAAATAAAGGGTAATGCAAAATGTAAGAGGAAATGCAAACCGGACATGATGATTTATAGTGGTTCGGTCACGGAGCTCCTCTCCGCCCTACTCCACTCCCCAAGTACCGAACTTGAGAGTTACTTTACTAGATCAACAAGCTCCCTTCTTGGCGGAGAAAACCTTACACAACTTTGCATACACTTTTTCCGGTACAAAGATAAATACCGAGTTCTTACACACCGGGTAGAACCAACCCATCATCGCTTACACTTTATCCGGTACAAAGCTAGATACCGAATCCTTACACACCGGGTAGAACCAACCCAAACCCAACACAACAAATCATGTGTTTTATGGCACAAACACATAAACCATCTAATCCTATTTGGTGATATAAAATATGATTTTAATGATGATCCAAGACAATGTGTCTAATGGATACAAATGCCTAATCTAAATAAACTTCCATTAATGGAAGCCTTCAAATGGATGATGATGATGATGATGATGATGATGATGATGAGATCTCTAATTATGTGGATCTTCATAAGTATATGCTTGGTGGTGGATGGAAAGGGCAAGATCTTTAAGGCTTGCTTTGGTGGATCATCATAGAAGTATGCTTACAACAAAATGAAAGTTAGAAGCATTATGATCATATGCAAAATGGAAGTGATTAATGAGTGTGTTTCTACATATCTAAATGTCCTAAAACTAGAGAGAAAGTGTGTGTAAAAGGGGTGAAAAAGTATGTTTTGAGTGATGAAAAACGGAGTGGAAAAACTCCTCTATTTATAGAAAAAGCTGAATGGCACCGGCGACACTGTAGCAATGGCACCAGCGGATCCGGCGGATCCGGCCTACAGTAACAAAATCTAAATTTTGATATGCAAAATCTTGAAAGATCTTATGTAATCTTGGAGAGATTTTTTTCAGATTTAGATGATGTAATGCATGATGTAAAAAGTCATTTTCTATTCTATTTTCCTAAAGTAAAAAATAACTTGTATATTTAAAGTGTAAGTAAACTTTTGTAAAGTAAAATGTCTAGTTGAGTGCTTGTCAAAATAAAGTTTACTTATTTAAATAAAATACTTGTAGATGCAAATGTGAAATGAGGTTTGATCATAATGGAACATAACAAACATGTACGAACCTGTGTTGTAACATACAAGGATTTGAGACGTCGAGAGTTATTGATGTATGTTGAGACAAAATATGATGACGAGTAACTTGTACATTTTACGCTATGTATTACAAGTTACATGTTTGTCATTATCAAAACAAAAGAGAATGTGTAGATTAAATTTCGTAATATTTGCACTAACAATCTCCCCCTTTTTGATGATGACAAACAAATGTGTAAACGTAATATATCGTAAGATGTAAAGTTACTTGTATCCGCTTACTATCTTTACATTACCTTCTTCATTTACACTCTTCTCCCCCTTTGTCGAAGCAAAAAGGGTGTGTCCTTGGAGTTTAACATCATTCATCCCAAAAAGACGAGCTTGCATCATCCCTAGTGAAGTTTATTTGCCTACTTCAATCCTTTATGATTGTTTGTTAGCCTCAAAATATTGAGCCGAACTGGAAGTTCGTTCATTACATGCACAAGTCTCGGTCATTTAATTAGTTAATGTTGTAATAGTATAATATCGGGAATCGGGCTCGATAGTTAAACTAATATTGTATATGTTTCGGGTTTAATCCCAAGCAAAACCCGAGCCCGGATCCTAGATAAATATCCCGCGCGTACCTTTAATGTGACGGGGTATATAAACATTTTCCTCTTGTGAAAAGGTTAGAGATTTCATAATATAACTTTTACATTTTCTTTCTATTCTCTCTCTATTCTCTCACTAGTTTCTCTCTCTAGAGATCTCTCATATTCTTTCTTGATTTGATTCGTGTATGATATATGAAGTGAAGTGATTACGGGATCCTACACCTCCCAACCACCACTTTCTCCACTCCCCGCCACCGGTGGACCCCACTTTCCTTTCCACACTCCCTATAACATTCTAGTCACAACCACCCTGACCAACAAAATCCACCTTTAAAAAAATCACAACACATACAACCATTCACCTCAACCAATTTCGTAATATGATCAACACCAGACACAAATATGTACAGCTTAGCACTACAAATATCAGTTTGGAAACCTCATTTTGTCAAGTTGTAAGAAATGCCTCATGGTTTGCTCGTTCCAGCTACCATTGAAGAGGTAAGTGCAGTGCGTATGTCGTTTCATGGTCATGTGAAAATTTCAACCCATTTACTCATGAATGGGTCATTTTAGGTAATTTTCTATATGAAACAGGCTATATAAAGCAAGTATTATGAAAGGGTCATCTCGCGAGTATCATCTACGCAACTAACTCAAAAACAAAATGAATCAAAATTCGATATGCAGCGAGATGATTAAAGCTCAAAATGGAAACGAAACGACCACCAATGTAGTATGATTTCATTTTGGTTTCATATAAGCTCAAGAGGTAAGTAGAGTCCTAGTTTGGTTTCATTTTGACATACAATGTAGTATGATGAGTTAGGATCAAATAAGAAGAAAACTTAAAATGAGAATGATAAGAAGAAACCACAACCACACATTTTAGATACACCTACAAAAAGGATTTCCATCTAATACTTTTACGATGAAACCCAAATATCAACTTTTCAATTTTCACAATACGACACATCCCGACAACCAACATCATCCATTCTTATGATATAAAAGTCAACTCCTCAAGCATTGTCCAGCACTGATCCAAATTCGCTCTAATCCATCATAACTCCCTCACCACACTCTTAAACCAAGTTTACCAAACTCTTACACCTTGAGCTAAAATAAAGTAAAACCCTATTATCAAGAAACCAACGAGCTTAAAACCCGTCAAACATTCCCGACCACTTTCAATATCTGCAATTTTGAAATCGCCGTTATTGCACGCTATGAAACCTTAACAAGATACGCCACCGCCCCGCGCCCGATTCACAAAACTAGCCTTTTTCAAATCCAACATCTAAATCTCACAACTGAGGAGGAAACCTTAACAAGATACGATTCCAGGCTTCATAAACTCCCAATCACAACTTAACTTTCTTACCAACCCACCTCCTAAATTAGCCTTTTTTCGGGACACTAACGAATTCGAAACAAATTTCACCATTTTTCTTCTAATTTAGACAAATCCCTCAAAAGGGGTCATCATCAAAAATGTTTGTTTGCTCGTGAAATGTAATCTTGACAATCATTTTCATAAAAATCAGGTACTTGAGGTATGCTGGAAACATGTTAAGCCAATAGAAGATTGACCAAAACAATGGAAGACCATTCCTCAACACAAGTCAATAGCAGTTGAAATCAATTTTTATTACTTTGAAAAAAAAGTAAATAAAAGATCTATGGCTTTTGGTGAATCAAAACCACCACAACAATAATCAAAACCACAACGCACTAACCCAGATCCGGCATCAAAAAAATTCATCCCATAACCAATGAAACCCCATATATGATTAAATTCCACTCGTCATATCTATATCTAACAAACCACAACAATAATCAAAACCCAACAACATCACGACAACAACAACCCATATCCCATAAACCCAGATCCCTCAAAATCCGTCATTACCCTTTCGGTATCCTTTCAGTAGCAAAATCGATCTTGTTCAAAGAAACCCAGATCTAAATCATGATACAAACAAAAACATTCTTGAAATTGTCTGCCACAGGTTGATTAGATGATATACGGGTTTATTCAGTTCTTAGAGAAACTGAATTTGTATATGGAGGTGATTAAAAGTGAATGAAAATGGGTTGCTGGCTTTTAGGGTACAAAATGTTAAAAAATAAAGAATAAGAGCTAGATAGTATTATAAGGGCAAAAAAAGTAAATCTGAAAAAATGTATTAAAATCGTGTCACGTAAGTTTTTTTTAATCATGGTTACAATAGGAAGATTAGTGAAATGGTGGCACACAAAAGAAAAATTAAAGTTCATAGCCGACAAAAAGAAAAGATGATAACTTCGATGTATTTTCAGATCATTGGCCTAAGTTATCCATCCATCGTCCTCTAATGCAAAACATGCAACATCAAAAGCCAAAAACAACCATTAAGCAAACATTACATA
>BQNB010114196.1:3734-20170 GCA_026074375.1 Tanacetum coccineum
CCACCACAACCTCCAGCAAGGCCAAGCTCGCCGCGGATGTTAATCCGGATCTGGCTGGTCCTTCCCAGCTTGAGGAGTCAGAAGGGTCTGACGATTCTTTCTATGAGCTCGCTACTCTAGATCCTTCCGAGGTGAAGCGTTGGTATGTTCCTAGGTGGAACATTACTAATGATTCGTTGTTGGACGATGGCTTTTCCTGTCGTACCTTGGTGGATCGCGTTGCTCCCCCCGCCTTCTTCTCTACTCTCCATTCCATGGATTGTGATCAATTATATACGGAGTTTAATGTAGGGGCGGCACGGAAAATATGCCTTGGGTTGGAAGTGAGGTCCCGTGTGGAGCATGAGTTGGAGCTTAAGGAAAAACTCAATGCTAAGTATATTGCACATGGTAAGTTGTTGGAGAAGAAAGACTCGGAGATCCTCAGGTTGAAGTCTCAGTTGGCAGAAAAGGAGTTTTTGATTTCGGAGGTTTTCTGTCTGCATGCTGGTTTTAAGGATTTCAAGGAGAAAATGGAAATTCTGCAGGAAGAGCAGGCTCAGGAACTGTACAACCGTGTGGCTGAGCTTGAGGCACACGTGATGGATGTCTCCGGCCGTCTGGATCTTGAGTTCCGCCCTTTTTGATGCCAGGTGGCCTGTACCGAGGTCGGGATTAAGATTACCTCATTGGCGTCTGAACGAGATAGGCTTGCTTCTGAGGTATGTCCGCACCTTTTATTCCGCATGTATATGTATTATATATATATATATATATATATATATATATATATATATATATATATATATATATATATATATATAATATTTATATTTATATATATATATATATTCAAGCGTTCTGCTTTAGTAGGTTTTTCTTTATGCATGGGGTTTTAAGGATTTCATGGGAAACACTGGAAATTCAGCAAGTCAGAGACTGGCTCAGGAACTGTACAACCGTGTGGCCGAGCTTGAGGCACACGTGATGGATGTCTCCGGCCGTCTGGAGGGGGAATTTTATCCCACCTACTTGACTCTTTTGGCCGGAAGGAGGTGGCTCCTGACCCATGGAATACAACTTGCTCTCCTCAAGTGCTTGAAATCTTTAGAGTACCAGGGCATTCTTGGTCATACTTTGGGTCGGGCCGTTGATTTTGGCATGCAAGAAGGTTTAGAGTCTGGTTATGAGCATGGGGTTATTGGGAGGAGTCTTTCCGTAGTTGATGCTTATAACCCGGAGGTTGCCAGCGCAGATTATGTTAACGCGGTTAAGGCCCTTGAAGATGCACACTTCCCCTTGGTGGATCTGTTGAAATCCAAAAAGGATGCCGGGATGGATGAAGTTCTTGATTGCTTTCTTCTGGACGGACCCCTCGCTGAACTTCCGGAAGCTGCTTCCTTACAACCGTGCATTGAGCAGCTTGCTATTCCCATTCATCATGCCGGTGATAAAACGGCCGTCGGGGAGACCTCCTTATCTTTCGCATTGATGAATGTGCATGCTCGTGCCGAGGGGGCCAAGAAGCATGCCGCGGCTCTTCGCCAACTGATGATGGATATAGTCTCCGCGCCCTTGTCTTCCCAGACTTGGGTGGGTGAAGCTAGTATTTCCGCGGCCCCTCTCTCCGTTGAGGATTATGCTGAAGAAGACACAGATGAAGCCTTGGGAAGTGTTGTTGCCGCCCCCCATCTTGAGCGTTGTTGCTTTTAGTTTTATTTCCATGCCATGACCGCATGTGGTCTGCTGTTGTATATCTTTTTTCTTTTTTGTATGTCATGGCCGTATGTGGCTATTTCTGTTTACGGCCTTTATGTAATATGAACATTTGTTTTTTTACCGCGGCCGTGTGTTGGCCTTTTTGTTGCGGTTTTTAGCTTATCATGTAAAACATGTTTCTTAGGTGGACGCTGGTGCGACCGTCTTTATTATAACAAGGATGTTTTTCACAGGTTATAATATCGCTACCTTTTTGTTATTACTGTTGTACATTCATAATAGATAGTCTTGTGAATATTTGGGGGTTATTATCCCGGTGCCGGGTTTGCAATACCTCTTATACACCCAAGCTAATTTTGAGGTTGCTCAACCTTTTATTATCCGGGATAATATTATTATGGAGCGTGGCTCCTTGCGTGCGCATTTTAATAGTTGATATAACTTTACAAAGTAATAATAATTTTAGGACTTTAAAACTGGTGAGGGTAGCTAATCCCCACTTTTTCATTAATATTCAAAAGACATTACAAAATAAAGAGAAATTAACATACTGCCTCCGAAGCATCATACGTGCCGGGCGGGTGCTTACACTTCGTGTATATAACACTTTTTAAGATTACAGATGTTCCATGTTCGCGGAAGTTCATTTCCTTTTTGATCCTTAAGCTTGTAGGCTCCCTTTCCTAATGACTCCGTAACTTCGTATGGTCCTTCCCATTTAGGGCCAAGTTTTCCTCCGTCCTTGGCGTGGCTTGCATCATTGCTACGGTAGACCATTTCCCCCGGCCTGAAGCTTGTGCTTCGAACTTTAGAGTTGTAGTACTTTTCTATCTTAGCTTTACTTTTCGCCTCTTGAATTGCTGCTTGTTCTCTTTTTTCTTCTATGAGGTCCAAGTTTATTTCCAGGGCTTCGTCATTCTTTGCCAGGTCCAATTCCGCAGTCCGGAGTGTTGGCATGCCTATCTCTGCTGGTATGACTGCCTCCGTGCCGTATGTAAGTGAAAACGGCGTCTCTCCATTGCTTGATTTGATCATGGTGCGGTGTGCCCATAGGACGTGTGAGAGTTCTCCTATCCAATCCTTGCTTCTTTCATCTAATCGAGCTTTGATTCCCTCTCCCAGACTCCTGTTGTAACGACCCACTCCGAAAAGGAGGCCGAAACGTCATAATCATGGTGTCATATCAAAGCATAATAAAGGCATAAAGTCATAAATGATAACATAGGACAAGGTGGGAAGCCGGAATCAAACATCGGCTCCCAATTATGAGATCAACATGAATAACGTAAGAGAAGTCTAAAGGACGAAACATGTGTCCAAGATAGTATAGCACATCAAAATGTCTGCGATATAAAGAAAGGAAGCTAAATAGGTCACTTCCTAAGCACACACTCTCTCATGCCCAATCTCCCTCTAGATACCTGCCGTATAAGAAAGAGAAAGAAAATACGGCTGAGCATAACGCTCAGTGAACGGATATAATAACAATGTAATTAATAAGTATGAATCCTGGATAGTAAATACAAAGTAGCGGAAAGATCAAAAGTGTCATGAGGAAACCTGGAGAATGCGTCATGAAGAATAGGAAATAAACATGTAAAGCATGGTAATACGAAGTAAAGATGTCATGAAATATCATGGATAGTATAAACATAAATAATAAGGAATGCCCACGAGCTCATATAATCATACATGTCATAATAATAATGTCGTGAATACATGCATATAATAGAGGGGCTGCCTCAACATGTAATAGAGGGGTGACCTCTTATAATAATATGGGTGGAGGGATCAGCTCCAATGTGATGGGATGTAGAGCACACACCAACCAATCACCATGAACGTGTAAACATGTAAACTAGGATGCACCCATACGCCCCTGAATAATAATGGCCAAACATGAAATATAATCTGGTAACATGAAAAGGGACGCCGCGTGAAATCACTCTCAACGCGAAAGAGTCGTGACACAGGTGCCTCATGTGTCACGGTCATGGTACCTCCATGACTAGGTGGTAAGTCATGTAAATCATGGTCATGCGTATATATAGCTCGGGCAATAGAATAAGTCTTGAAATCAAACATGTAAAGGATCATGGCAAAAGACATAAAAATGGGGAAGCATAGCAGTTCTGGGGATGAATCATGAAAAGAAAGAATGTCCTTACTGAAAGGACGGAATATCCGTACCTTATGTCCAGCAGTAACGGAAAGAGATGGATAAGAAGATGGAAGCTACTCCTGCTTAATGCGATCTACATGTTAAAGGACATATATAAGTTACTTGTTCATGATTAAGGTTACTTTCCATTTTTAGCAACTTTCTATTTTTAGCAACTTTCTATTTTTAGTAACTTTCTATTTTTAGTAACTTTCTATAATTAGCATGATTCCTTGATTAGTACGTTCCATGATTAACATATTCCATGATTAGCTGCCTGAACGGCCGCAGCGAGTTCAGCATCGGTACGAGTGTTCACCATCTGACATTTGCAAAAAGGGTTTAATGATTAAACGGTTAAAAGGTCAAAACGCGACAGAAGATAAACGTCGATTCTGAAGGAACCTAATGTCTACCCAATCCTCACAGGTCAAGTTTTAGAGCCTACAGGTCGAAACCTTTAGCTCTGATACCATAATTGTAACGACCCACTCCGGAAAGGAGGCCGAAACGTCATAATCATGGTGTCATATCAAAGCATAATAAAGGCATAAAGTCATAAATGATAACATAGGACAAGGTGGAAAGCCGGAATCAAACATCGGCTCCCAATTATGAGATCAACATGAATAACGTAAAAGAAGTCTAAAGGACGAAACATGTGTCCAAGATAGTATAGCACATCAAAATGTCTGCGATATAAAAAAAGGAAGCTAAATAGGTCACTTCCTAAGCACACACCCTCTCATGCCCAATCTCCCTCTAGATACCTGCCGTATAAGAAAGAGAAAGAAAATACGGCTGAGCATAACGCTCAGTGAACGGATATAATAACAATGTAATTAATAAGTATGAATCCTGGATAGTAAATACAAAGTAGCGGAAAGATCAAAAGTGTCATGAGGAAACCTGGAGAATGCGTCATGAAGAATAGGAAATAAACATGTAAAGCATGGTAATACGAAGTAAAGATGTCATGAAATATCATGGATAGTATAAACATAAATAATAAGGAATGCCTACGAGCTCATATAATCATACATGTCATAATAATAATGTCGTGAATACATGCATATAGTACAGAGGGGCTGCCTCAACATGTAATAGAGGGGTGACCTCTTATAATAATATGGGTAGAGGGATCAGCTCCAATGTGATGGGATGTAGAGCACACACCAACCAATCACCATGAACGTGTAAACATGTAAACTAGGATGCACCCATACGCCCCTGAATAATAATGGCCAAACATGAAATATAATCTGGTAACATGAAAAGGGACGCCGCGTGAAATCACTCTCAACGCGAAAGAGTCGTGACACAGGTGCCTCATGTGTCACGGTCATGGTACCTCCATGACTAGGTGGTAAGTCATGTAAATCATGGTCATGCGTATATATAGCTCGGGCAATAGAATAAGTCTTGAAATCAAACATGTAAAGGATCATGGCAAAAGACATAAAAATGGGGAAGCATAGCAGTTCTGGGGATGAATCATGAAAAGAAAGAATGTCCTTACTGAAAGGACGGAATATCCGTACCTTATGTCCAGCAGTAACGGAAAGAGATGGATAAGAAGATGGAAGCTACTCCTGCTTAATGCGATCTACATGTTAAAGGACATATATAAGTTACTTGTTCATGATTAAGGTTACTTTCCATTTTTTGTAACTTTCTATTTTTAGTAACTTTCTATTTTTAGTAACTTTCTATAATTAGCATGATTCCTTGATTAGTACGTTCCATGATTAACATATTCCATGATTAGTATGTTTCATGATTAGTATTCTTGTTATATTGGGTACTTTCCAAAAATAGCAGCTTCTAATTATAGTAAGTTTCCAAAAATAGACTTTCCTTAATTAACTTTCCATAAATGATAACTTTCCTGATTTAATAAGTTTCCATAATTAAACTTGAGAGTAGACGGAAGTCGAGGAGAGCAGAGAGGACTAGATGAAAGGAGACCCCCCCCCCCCCCCCCCCGTATGGACATGGGGAAAAGAGAGAGAACGTAAGATAAGGAAGTGGGGGAGTAATGTAGATAAGGATGGGATACGGAAAGTGAGGTCGAAGGGGTGCGAAGGAAAAAATAATAGGGATGGGGTGGGGAGTTAGAGCGATGAGGGGTGGGGGGGGGGGGAGTAGGTGGTGGGAGGTAAGAAGGGATGTGACGCTGGATGGTGGGGGTGTAGAGGAGGTCCGGAGGGGGGGGCGGGAGAAGAGGGAGGACTGTGATAGGGGAGAGGGAAGAAAGGGTAAGGGAGGCTTCGCTGCATTGAGGCGAGGTGCGTGAGGCAAAAGAGAGAAAAGAAAAGTGATAGCGAAGTAGAGGGTAGAGGAGGAGTGGGGGATGAAGGAAGGGGACGGAAGAGATGGGAAGAGTGGGGTAATTGGTGTTGATGTGGGAAGTGTAACTAGGAATGCGTGAATAGGTTTGTGGTGGATCGGGGGGAATATGGGGGGGAGACAGTGAGCTGGGTGAATGGTGATGGTTGAGGGTTGGGGGGGGGTGGGAGTGACGGAGGGGGAGAGGAGTAGGGGTTAGAGAAATAGCAAGACTTGTCGAGGATGACGTATGTAGAGGACGAAGGAGTAGGAGGGGAGGGATAAGTAGGAGACAGGGAAGGGAGTGGATGGGGGGAGGTGGAAGCGAGGGGAGGACGAGTGGGAGAGTGAAGGGAGGGTGGGGGAGGGGAAGGAGGAGGGTTTAGAGAATGAGGGGGGGTGAGGGAAGGGTATTGGAAGAAGTTAAAGAGGGAAAAGAAGGGGGGATGCAGGGTGGGTGGTGACGGGTAGGCGGGGGGTGGGGTCGCAGGGTGGGAGGTGAGGGAGGAGAGAGAGGTGGCAAAGGGGATGTATGGGGGACGAAAATTCGGGGAAGGGAAGTCGAGATGGGGGGTGTGCGGGGCTGATTGTGTGGAAAGGGAATAGTCTCGAGAGTGGTGGGTGGTGCAAGATGAGGGGGGGGGTGGAGCGTGGGGGGGAGGGTGGAAGTGGGGAGTGAGGGGGGCTAGGAGGATCTAAGAAGGGGTGGGGGGTGGGGGGGTGGTTCGGCGGGTCCGGTCTTGAGCCTTTTTTTTGTTTGTTTTTCGTCTTTGTTTATTAATTTTTTTTATTTTTAGTTACAGTAGCAGTCATGTTTTTTTAGGTAAACTTTCAATCCTTTATTTTTAGTCTACTGTATAATTTTACTATTGATAATTAGCATCATTCCCCAATGAATCCTTGTTTCTTAGTACGTTCCACGATTGAATATAATTAACTATTCCAATCTTGATCAGTATGTTTCCATGTTAGTTGTTTTTTCTTGTTATTTTTTGGGTATCTTTCCAAACAAAAAAAATAACTGTTAGAGCTTCTAATTTTAAGGTAAAGTTTCCAAAAAATAGACTTTCTTTCATTAAATGATACTTTTCAATAAATGATAACTTTTCTTGATTTTATATAAGATTCCATAATTTTATAACCTTTCCAAAAATAGACTTTAAAGAAAAAAATATAAAAAAAAAAAAAAAAATTAGGACCTTTCCAATTAAAAAAATTATGCAGGGGTTTCGATATATAGGTTAGTAGTAAGTTTCTCTATAATTAGCATTGTTTTCTATAAATTAAATAAAGATTTAAATATATATATAATTAGCAAGGGTTTGATCTCTATAATAAATTGGTCTAAGGTTTTTCATATATTTTATTCAAAATCGACATTTTTCTACACCCCCACCCACACCACACCCAATACTGATTTTTTTCAGATCATAACAGAAAAACATGTTATTTAACATGCTTAAAATTTCCAGAACTCTAAAGTTTTCAAGAAGAAAGAACATTACCTCCAAAAAAACAAAGGTCCTTATAATTTTAAAAAGAATATAAAATAAAACAATTTTTTTTTTTTTAATGTACTAGACAGTCGCTCTATTTTCATACCCACGCCAAAAAATTACATAATTGAACCAAAACTCCCCTAATCAAATTTCCCCCAATCACAAACACAATTATTTATCCAATCACATTGTGGCCAATTATTTAATTACACTCCTGGGAAATAAAAAAAAAATAAAAAAAAAAAAAAAAAAAATTTAACAAAACCCTTAACCCTTAATTCATTTTAACAATTTTTCTTCCCTTTTTCCCTTTATTTTCGGAAGAAATCGCGATATTTCGGGTGGCGCGTGGGGGTGGGGTTAAACACATTTTTAAATCTCAAAATTTTTTCATTCGGATTATTATTTATAAATCTATTCCAACCAATTTTTCTGTCTTCCTGACGTTATATAATGGAGATATGTACAACTCAGAAAAAATATAAAATAAATTAATTTTTTACAATTATTTGATTTGCCTGATTCATTTTCATTTCTAAATTAGGGGTTTTGATTATGTTTCAATTTATAAAATCAAATTAATTGTTTCCTCTGTTCCCTTTAGTGCTTTATGATAATTTTTCCCATGAGTTTATAATTATTAACATGATGACAACATATGTTATTAATTACCTTTGTGGTGGCCCTCTCTTGATTGTGGGGGTGTGTGGTAGTTGTTTCTTGTTTGTTAATGCATCGGTTTTTATTTTTTTGTGAATTTCTCGACGCCCCCCAAAACAATACCCACAAAAATCGAATAAAAATCAAGCAACCCCCCCTCCCTATCCCCCCCCCCCCTCCTCCACCCCATCCCCCCTCCCAAAGCTTCCTACGTTTTGTCCCCACAAATCCTTAGCCTTCAATATGATCTTAGAAAAATAAGCACCCACCACAAGTCCTGGGAAAAATATTCTTTGTGCCTCCCACCGCCCCGCCCCACCTGCCACCACAGCCCCACTGCGCCCCCACTGTGTATTGTGGTGGTAAGTTATTTAGGGTGTACACGGGGGTGGGGCCCAGGGTGTTGTTGTTGGGGGGTTGGGAGGGGAGGGCTGGGGGGAAACGGGGTGGGGGGGTGGTGGAGGGTGGTGGGTGGGGGGTGGGTTTTGGTTTTGGGGTTTTTGTTTTGTGTTTGTGTTGTAGGTTGTGGGAGGAGGGGAAAGCGTGAAGGGTTTGGAAGAGAGCGGGTAGAAGGCATAATGGAGGAAAAGGAGTCTTATTTGGTTTATATTGGAAATGGAAGTGGGAAAGTGGATGGGATTTTGGGTTTTATTATTTGTTTTTTTTGATTGTGGGGTGGGTGGGGATGTTTGATGGGATGAGTGCGGGGGGGTGGGGAAACGAGACTCGTTGTTGTGTGGGTCGTGTGGTTGTTATGTATATTTTGTTGGAATGTTCGGTTGGGTGGTGTTATGTTGGAAATATCTATTGGACTGTGTGTAATGTGTGGGTATGTGCTTGGCGGGTTTGGTTTGGGTTGCGGGAGGCGGCAACGAGGGTGTTACATTTGTTCTTGGGTGGTGGTGAGGGTATTTTTTTGGGGATAATAAGTTGGGAGTGTGTGGGGATGCATGGGGATATGGTTTGGGAGTGTTGGTTTAGGTTTACTTAGGCGTTGCGGGGGTGGGTTGGAGGGGGGTGTGTATGGATGGTGGGGAGGCGTGGAAATGGTGCGGAGGCGGGGGTCTGGGGAGGGGGTTGGGCGTATATGTGGGGCTTCTTTTTTTGATTCGGGGGGAGAGGGGGGTATTTAAAGGGTTTATGGGATGGAGAATTGTTTAGGAGTTGGGGATGTGGGCTGAGGTATTTTGTATGATTGTGGTCGGTGTTTGGGGGATTGAGTTGGTGGTTGGTGGTGGGAGATTTTCCCCCCCCCCCCCCCCCCCACCCCCCCCCCCCCCCCCCCCCCCCCCCCCCCCCCCCCCGGACACTTTTAATCCAAAAAAGTTACTCCATAATCTATTATGGAAAACCTAACGTGTCAAATTCGTATACAAAACTTATAACTTTAATAATATACTATCTTGTTTAACAAAATGTAATGAGGTTTCATGAAATTGAAATACACCTTTAGCAACTTTCACATTGTGCAACCACCTTGACTCAGTAAAATTATGAGATAACCCATATCAACCCATTCCTTAGAAAATGGGCTGAAATTTATATGTGAACTGTAAAAGATTTTTACCTGAGCTTTAGCAGCCTGAGATTTAGCAGATGAGGAGGCAGCATGCCTTCTATTGGCGGAAGATACTGGCATTTTGGTCCTGACACTCAAATGGATTTAAAAGACCTATAGAACCCATTAAACAAAAATGTGGAAGCAATCCACAAACCTTAAATGACATGTTCTCATGCTCGTCAAAATCAGACTCGCTATCTTCGTCATCATTTTCATTAAGTTGTACTCGAAAACTTGTGCCTAAGGATTATGTTTTAACAACCTGATACAATGAAAATATTAAATTTTGCTGAAGTGATGACTTGCATATAGTTTAATCAGCCACTTTTTTAACCAAGTCTTCCTTAAAAATTGCTTTGGTGTTGCCCATTTTTTAGAGTTTTTTTTCATTTGTTTGTATCCCACCAAACGATGTGGATCAGACTTCTTAAACAGGGTATTAAAGACACAAAGAAACTTATGCATCGGCATTTGCAATCACATAATATCGTGCTAAAGAAGACTTAATAAAATATGCACATATGTCTCAATCACGTTATAAAGTCGTGTACCGCAAGAACCTGCTAAATGTTACTAAAAGTTAGTATTCAACTTTTAAACAACATAAACATTGTATTGCAAAAGGTTACGAAACAAATTCATCATATACCTATCCATTATGAATCCTTTTTTTTAATGTAAGCATATACGTTTACATTCTGTAGTATAATTTATGTGGATGCATGGTATATAGTCCTACTTACGGTTGAGCATGGTCCGTACATCGGACCGGACCGACCAAAACCAAACCATTCCAAAAACCGATTCGTCCCAAACCATCGGACCGCGGACCGGACCGAAATGTTCCGTCCGTTTCTCGGTTGGTCCGGTCCGGTCCAACAAATCATAATGTCCGGTTGTGTGCAAGACCGAACCGGACTAAGGACCTAAAATGATTATAAGGGTAGACCGAGGACCCGACCGAAATACATTGGGTCCGGTTCGGCCCAGTTTCTTGGTCTGATCAAGTCTGCGGTTTATGATGCTCAGCCGTAGTCCTATTTAAAAGATGCAATATGAAGAAAAAATTATTCTTTTTCTTAGCTAAACTCCATTATCGAATAACCAAAGCATCAAGTCCTAGTTTTTTATGAGCTTTTCAATGGCGACCTCCTCTATTGTGTACCTCAAAAGCGGAGCAGTTGGACTTCTTTCTTCTTCCCACTCCTATGAGCATGTTCATGAGCTTCTAAATCCACTTGTGGATTCCTGCAAGATATATATACAGAATTCACATCATTATCAACAAATGAACATACTGATATTTATGGTATAAAGTCTATAATTTTTCTTCCCAGCAGCATATTTGTGATCTTCATCTATAAAAATTTTGATCAACATACAAACTAATAAACGTCTTGTAAAACACAATAAGTCAATAAGCTTCTTAAATAAGTTTATCCAAATACCCGCCTTCCGCCACTCTTCAGCCATCTCATCGTTTGGTTTGAAGACTGGCAATATCACTATTTAGCTTTTCATTATATTTTTATAATGACCTCTTTAACTTCACCAGAAACCATCACCAATCAAGTAGCTGCTATGCTCCAATCAATACCATGTCAAAAACCTCGCACCACCTACAAAATCGCTCAAACTCAACCAAAATCCAGAACACAAATTATATAAAGAAAACCCTAATGATCGTGGAATATTAACGACTTCGTTTGAACCTCGATAAACGTAAAAACGTCATCGAAAGTCACCCGCAAATTACCGTTTTTGCTTTGTTTTCAATCCTTTGTACCTGTAGGACATAGAAACACAATACAAACATATTTGCAACATATTTACCCAAATTTTAATGTTTTAGTCTGTTTATTAGTGTTTTCTGAGGTACAAATGATGTGTGTTTTAGCGCACATCAATGATAGTGAAAAGATTACAAAGGCAAAGATGGACAAAAATAAAAAGATCAAGATCACAAGAGCATGATTGGAACAAGACCACTATTACACAACAAGACTAAAGAAAACAAGCATTAAAAATCAAAGATCAAGGTTAAATAGAGAGATCTCAATGATCACCCTTAGGGGGAGATTGTTAGAAATAGAAGTGTTGATCATCAATGCAATCAAAGAGAGATCTCAATGATCTCCCATTAAGGGGAGATTGTTAAAAATGAAAAAAGTAACGATCATTATTGAGATATAAGTCTTGCAATAAATAAATTAAAGTTGTATGTATAATAGATAGGTTAAGGGCTCATGACTAAAATGTAGTCACGAGACCTGGCTAAAGCCTTAGCTATGAGCTAAGAGCTTACTCTGTAAAGGGTATAAATACCCCCTTCACCTCACTAGTTGAGGTATGCAATTCAATAAACAGAGTCTCATTTCTCTCCTCCATCTTCCTGATCCTTTCCTCTTTTTCTCTGACAAACTTTCTCTCTTTACTCTACCTCTCTCTAGATTTACAAACAATACACCTAAGCACACACTATATTACTTAAAACGATCCATTAACACAGTCTCACTTTACTGCTGCATTAAGGGTGCTAAGGTATTTGAAAATGTCTTCTCGGTCAAGTATTAAATTCTTTCATGGTAATAGTTTAAGCCGGCATGCCTATTTTGATGCAGATTGGGCCGAGTGTTTGGTGTCCATGAAATCTGTTTTTGGATTTTGTGTCTGTTTTTATGGAAACTTGATTTCCTGGAAAAGTAATAAGCAAGCAACCCTTTCAAGTTCTTCAGATATGTATGGCTTCCTGGTATGTGCTTAAATACACATACATTTGACCTTTAAAACTAGAATTAAATGACCAAAAACATACCAAAAATATATTGTATTTGTATGTTTTCACTTATATTGTGCAGGTAACGAATATCTAAGAAAAGGGCAAAAACGAATCCAATACGTCAAAACCGAGCACGAGAAAGGAAAGAGCGTGAAGCAACAGTCAAAATCAAAGCCAAATCAAAAAGTCAAAGTCAACAAAAGTCAACCCCAAAAAAGTCAAAGTCAAAGGCGGAGCCGATGTCGAAGAAATGTTAAATGGGCCAACCCGTACCCATCTAATGGGCCGGGTCAGCCCATTTATACATTACATGAAGACTTGTACAAGAAAAAGGCCCAACACCTTTTTTATTATTACCCGACCCAAGTCCTAGGCCCAAATCCCCTATTTAACCGAGTTAAGCTCACACCTATAAAAGGAGGTCTCAACACTCAGTATCAAAAAACTAGGAGTAGGAGTAGTGTAGGTAGCTTGATAGCTTATTTGTATTTTCTTAATGTAATTTTCATTTAAAAAAATCATGTAATCTTTCCTTTATTAATAAAATTGCAATTTACTTTAAACTTGTGTTTTTACCTTTATGAATTTTGCTAAATTTGATTATAAGCTTTAATAAGTTCAATAAGCTCTAAATAAGCTGTTTGTTTGTCATTTATACTCTCCAAGCTCAAATAAGCATTCTCAAAGCTTATTTGGGCTCATTTGATTGATTATTCAGTTGGAAAAAGGAAACAAGTTATTGGATGATGAACCAAACCTGGAAGGGTTCATGGACAATACCAGCTTATCTATGATAAGCTGGAGCTCAGAAGATAAGCTCTTTTGAGCAAATTTTCATCCCTGTTTGAGCAAGGGATTCAATAAGTCTTCATTTTCCTTTGATAGCTTTAATTTTTCAAAATTAGCTTAGAACTACTTATCTGCTTAATTTCTGCTTATTGCTATTTAGATTTGCTCAAAAGTGCTTATTTTAGTTATTAGATGCTAGTTGTGTTTAATTATTAGTTTAAACTTAGTTTGCACTTATTTGATATAAAACAGTGAAAATCCAAAAAAATCATTAGCATTAGGAGATAGCTTATTGATTCTGCTTATTTGCTTATTATGTTTATTTTAAGCTTGTCATTGTCTGATATTTGCAATTTGTACCTTAACTTTCAATTTCATAAGCTGAAAATGGATTTTTGGAGTTTAAAGGAGTGTTTGGCTTATGGCAGTACTAACTTGAGTTAGTACTGCCCATAGCCTTGTGGTCTTTTAAATCAACTTGAAACTTTATATTTGAGTTTATGAATCTAAGTCTTAAAGTCCTTATAGGTTTAAAATCTGTTTTTAATCATATTAATTAGTAGTTGCTTGTATCTGCTCAAATAAATTCCGTTCTTAGTGCACTTTAAGCTCAAGTTAGTTATAGCTAAATTAGTTTCTCATTTTGCATTCAGTTTGATGCTTTAAGTGTGTAGATTATAAGTCCTTAGTCCTGCACTTTTAGTTTTGAGTTTTGTCTACATAGTGTCAAATGCATCAGATATAAAAATTGCCAAACAGCCTTTTTCTAGCTAAAATTTCAGATAGTAAAAGTAGTTTTTAGCTTTTGGAAATTAGTATACAAGTATATTATAGGATAGTTTACATCTGTTTGATCTTAATTTAGCTTATAGAGTTTAATTGGTTATCTGTTTTTAGGCTTAAACTAAGCATTTTGTCTTTTCAAACAAAAAGAAAATTTCAGCTCCTACTGAGTGAACAAGCCTTTTTCAGCTATTTTTTCTTTAATCATTTGAACTTCAAAATGTTTTTCAATAAAGAATTTAAGTAGCTTATAAGTCAGGCTTTTTAATGGTATAACTCTCTTGACCATAATGTTCCATTTACTTAGTTTAAAATAAGCTCAAAAGTAGCTAGTGTGTCTGTTTGGTACTCAGTTTTAGGATAAGTGCTTATTGGATTATTTTAGCTTATGGCTTGCTTCTTTATGCTTATTTCTAGTCTAGAGTAGTTTATTAAGTTTAGGATTAAGTTAGTCTTAGCTTATCTTATTTTTGTCCTTAGCTTTCTAAATCATTTAGTAGGAGCAGCTTAAAGATTAAAGCTAGCAGTACTAACTCTAAGTTAGTACTGCTGTGCTTATTTAAGCTTATTCTTGCTTAAATTGTTTGTTCATTTCTTTTCAAAATTAGCTCATTAGGTTAGGGTTAACTAAGTAGGTGCTTATTTTGCTTAAAACTTAGCTTAATTTAGCTTATTAGTTGCTTAAGTTCAAAAAGTAGTTTTATATAATTTGTTGGCTTTTCAGCTGATTTCCAGCTTATTTAAGGAGTTTCAAAAATAGTTGCTTTTATTAAAATTGATAGTTTTCAGCTTTTCTACAACTTTGTTTTTTTAGGTTTTTGCAAAAATAAAAAAAAAGGGAAGAGGGGAAATCCAGGGTGAGCAAGGCTCGAACCCTGGACCTCTACCCTCCTCAACCCTTTCAAAGTCTCAACACCACACTCACACACCAACGTGCCCTTGGGACTTTTCTGTCCTAAGGTGCATATGTTATTCTTTTAACACCTTTTCAAGCTCTTTTTCATATAAGCCATTCGAATGCTTTTTAGCTTTTTCCCGGCTTATTCAGTTTAGATTTCTAGGATTTTATATTTTTCTTGCGTTCCTTGTAGCTTAGTCTATTTTCAGTAATTTTCTTAAAATTTTAATTCAAAGTTTTGTATTTTTAATCATTTTTCTTTACTAAAAACTTTAAAAAAATCATAAAAATTAGAAAAATAATAAAAAAAAAATAATTTTCTTTTTTCTAAAATTTTATTTTATCATTATCTAGGCTTAGGTTTAAAAATAATTTTCGTAGGGTTAAAATTTAGTAAAGTCACGTTTTAAAGAACGGGATTTCGTCCCCGTTCTCGTTTCTCTTTGTTTTTAGCTTTAGTTATTCTCGTCTTAAAATTTCCTTAGCTTTTCATTATTAAATAATCAATTAGGGTTAGGAAAAGTAGAAAAATCATTTTAGGTCTTATTTTTCATAATTTAGGATTTAAATGTCGCATTTGCTTAATTCCCGTTAATAGTTTTGTGCTTAATTGCTTAGTTTTAAATTTCTTTATATACTTTATGTATTTTTATTAGTAGAAATAGATTATCAAATCAAAATACTCGAAACCATTCAAAACGCGCGATCACAGACTTAACCGATTTTCAATTCACGCTTCATCGAGGGAAAACGACCCGGAAGGTTTTAAAGACAACTTTGGTTAAAAGTTCGTTTCTAGAACCCGACGGAAAATACTTACTATACTATTATTTGATATAATCCTTATATACTATATATATCTACGTATAACGTATTCGGAGCGTATCAGAAACCTAAGAGTTTTTGAAATCGAAGGTCCGTGAGTCCCGATACTAGTCTCTGTGGGGTGTCAAAAGCCTGGTCACTTAGCCGTAAGGTTGGGATGTGCCGAGACGAAAGTCGCTACATGGGATGATCTCGCCTTCAAACTCATTATTCTCGGGTGGAACGTGAAGCATAGAAATTTTGCAAAACGTTGATCCATAGTTGAAATTCGAAATAACACATTCACCTAGTATATAATAATTGTCGGGAGTGAAAAGTTCACAAGTTACAAATATGAGTAGTGTTAGCATCTTAACTTTTATTTAACGGTGATTTCATTTTAAGCTTGGTTTGGAATAAGTGAAAAGTCGGGAATGATGAATTTATCCTTTTTGGGGCATTTTAGGATTAAAATG
>BQNB010114197.1:0-21800 GCA_026074375.1 Tanacetum coccineum
GATCCAATATTTTATAACTTCAAACTCACGAAAGACAAAGAAAAAGCATGTACGTTATATTTTAGGGTTTAGGGCATTTATTGTGTTTAGGAACTGCATCCAGGATTCATTTAAACCAAACGAAATTGTAAAAAAGCAAATGAAAACTTAAAAAACGAACGAAAAATGTCTATAAACGTACAAGAACAACAAACAATCCGAACTAGACTGCACCGACCCATACGTGGACCGAACATTTCGGTTCGATCTTCGATCCTGTGTTTTGGACCAAATCAGTTTTCGTCCGGTTTAGTCCTCAGTCCCGTGTTGTTGACCAAACCGGTTTTTGGACCGCGGTTAGCCTTACATACAAGTTAAAGTTTCACTCACACTCTTTTAAAATGTGCGGGTAAAAGTAAGGTTATTGCTTACGCTTTTCAAAAAATGTGAGTAAAACTACAGTTTTTCTCACTCTTTGTATAGTGTGTGTATAAATCAGAGTTTTGCTCACACTTTTGGATGAGATTTTTGCTTACACTTCTCAAAAATTAACAAAATTAACTTTGGGCAAAACTAGAATTTTGATTATACTTTTTTTGAAAAGTGTAAGTAAAAATATACTCTCACTTACACTTTTTTTAGCGCGGCATTATAAAATTGTGTCAAAAAATCAAAGACCCTTTTTCCTGATGTTCATTCTTTTAATGTTAAGTCCCCGACCATGCCTTATTGTAAACTAAAGTTTTTTTTGTAGGTTTAAATGTTTATTTTTGTATATTGTACTTATGGGTAGTCGCTAGCAACGTATACGTATGAATTTGTGAGCCTATTGTGGGCGACACCGTTAAACACATAGAGAATTATACTCACACGATAATTTAAATCTCGTTATCATCTTTAATTGTTTTAAGTAGTAAAATAAGAATTATTAAATTATAAAATAATGGACTAGAATTGTCAAACACCACGACCCTTGTGGGTGTCACTTATTTCCAACCCATATAGCTTTCTAGAAGGGGATTTTTAAATCATTTAGAGATAGAGGGATGAGAGTTGTATAGGTGATCATAATTTATGAGGGTATCCTAGTTGATCAACAAGAAGGCTATATAACAACCCCATCTCCTCCTCATAATATATTAGATTCCCAACACACAAAATACATAACGACCCCTTCATATCGCCCCTATATCATGCGATATACACACCATAATAAAATCTATTTCTTTCCTCCCTGGTTATAATGTAAACATTCATCTTTGCATATATACTATGGCATGCTCTTTCAAGCATACATATGATATGAATGGGATATTAATTTACATGGTTAATATTTATTCCTTTTTCTCCTATGTGTCTCGATCAGAAATCAATAATCCCCCTTATGTATCTCCTCTGCATACGGACACTAACGAATCCCACTTAGGGTTCCTTGTATTTCCGGTTATTCGGTTTTCGTAAAAAAAACCCCAAATTATGGTATTTATTGGTTTTCGGTTCAAGAACAAGTGGTGCGTTTGGATTCAGGAATAACACAAGTGTGTTTGGGTTCGGAAGTAGACTAGCAAACAACTCATACTCGTTGACGGTTTGTGTGAGCAATCCTACAGGTGTAAATTAATCGCTACTCTTGCAAGTTCAAGATAAAGAGGATAGTAATATTTACTTTATTATATTATTTTTAATTTAATCAAGTGATAAATTCCGTAATGTGCCCTTAACTAATCCATATCCGCTGTGCACAATCGTAGCTAACTGGTTTACCAAAAATGTTAAATCCAATCAGAGACATCACGAGTCAATCGTTTTGGCATGAAGGTACACTTTTTGAAATTATGTCCTGTTGATTGTTCACGCCTAGAATTTAATTCATAAAACTTGATCACGCTTGCGCTTGATATTTTATTATTTTTTCTCTGTAAATATTGCAAATATCATGCAATCCTTGCCATAATTCAATAATATTTATAGATCTAGAAACATTGATTACTTTTGATTGCTAAACATGGAATAAATTAAACTTGTTAATTTAGTATGTGTGATTCCTTTTATTAAAAACACACAAAAGTAATTTAAAAGATACTATGATTTTAGTTATGGGAACTAAAATCTTTTATTTTTGAAAACAGAGATCTTTTACATCTTAAGATCAATTGTGTATACCTATCCGGACCATAAGACCTACTCAATCACTTCTCCTAGTGAGAATGGGGCATCAAGCACATTCATGAAAAACCTAGTGAGGGTCTAATGATCTCCAATTGGGGAAAAAAAAAAAAAAAAAAAAACCTCGCTAGAGAACTTCGGATTTATACCAATTTTCCTTTGATACGTAATGACATCTTATAGGCATTGTGTGTTCTTATGCATAATTTACTTGTATATTACGGCGCTACATGCCAAAATTGTATAGCAATTACATACTAATAGCAGAAAAAAAAGGTGATGATATTCAAACTAGTCTATTAGATACCGTTTAAATACATCTCATTGTGACCTATTATTTGTTTCGTGGCAAAATTTTTGATATTTGAGAAAATTAAAAGACAAAAAAATATACACCTGGTTACAAGATATAAAAAACTTGACGCTAAAACTCATGGGAAGTACGGCTCAACCACTAGAAAAAAAATAAGACAAGTATAAGGCGGACGTTTATACGTAAATATCCCTAAAGAAATAAGGGTTTTAAATATGCTTCAGCGCTGACAACTGTTCTTCTCCGTTTCTTTTTGCGTGGGGTCGAGGGTTTAGTGGTCGCGGCGGTGTTGTAACGCGAAGGGACGCGAGTTGCACTGCGCCGGGGGGGCTACAGGAGAGTAGCGCGAGATGAGCTGAGAAGGTTTTAGCTGTAAAGCACCTGCTCAGTGTAAAGCGAGCAGTGTAGGTTAATAGGAGACATACCGTATATCCTTGGGGGACTTACATTTTACCTGATGCGTATGTGGCACATGGGGGGGTGGGGCTGGCAATAATTATCTATAGACACATTCTTACCCTTTTGAAATTTTAAGTCTATGCAGCCAACCAAGACACGTGCAATTGGTTTGACCACTTTTGTCAGACCCTTATTCCACTACCAACCCATGCGAATTCCGTGCTCTCGTCAGACCTCCGACGATTTTTGCAAAGTTTTTGCTTGGTCGACTTAATTCGAGTACGCTTGGTCAGACCTGGACCCGAGCATAAGATGATACGAAACATGCTCATAACATTATTACATGATTACATAATGTTTTGACAAGTATCATAAACCTAAGAAGTTTGCATTAAATGCAATTAACGCTCGACGCTACCTCTTGCCCCACTTTTTTTTTACGCCCTGGTTAGATCCTTGGTAATAAGTGGAGTCCAAGTTGATCTAGTCTTAATTAGTAAATTATTTGGGTAGTTAATTCTATTAAGAATTTAATTAATCGAAAATACTAATAGAACTTTCTATGTTCTAATTACTTGTGTTATTGCAACATAATTCATAAACAAGAGTTTTGTTTTCTCATAAAAGACAATATAGTCCATTTTCCGGGAGGTAAGAAGAGTGAAGACTTACTCTATCTCTCTCATTGGGTTGACAGAATAAATTAGATTATAATTGAAAATTTTCAAATTAAAAATTAAACTCATTTACTGTTTCTTTCATTAACCCTTCTTTTCGCTTTGGAAATAATGGAAGAGATAAAATATTTTGAGTAACTAGAGAACATATTTGTCTATAGCTACCAAAATATGACATCTTGCACTTGTCACCATGTATGAGTTAAAACCGCAACGTGTAAAAAAATTACTACAGGTCTTCAAAAAAAAAGAAAATAGGTATTTTTGCTTGAACTCACTTCCTTCCCTAATAGTGTTAAACACCCTTGTGGCTAGCAGACAAATTAAAGAAGGAATTGCATGCTAAAAGTTCAAGTTAATGAAAGTAAATAAATCGCTATTTTCTTCACTTTGATGTAACACTACCAATGTTTGACAAATCCATGAGACATGGTGATTTACTACTGAAAAGACATTCATTAAGGTTGTTAATTCAGTGGGAGCTACAAATTGTTCCATATAGTCGCCCATATTATTTCACTTGCTGTGAATAATTCATACGTTCCGAATATGAAACAAACACATGTTTTAGTAAGATTGCATTTTTATTATATATGATAACAAGTCCCATATCCCTAGGTTGTTTGCAAATGTTATCTATAAATAATAATCCATAATTCCCTTATTAAACATTATAGTTCGAAATCTACTTGGTAATTCTATGACACTATCAATATTGTTAAACTTTCAAGCGCATGTCCGTATTGTTATTAAATAATGTTGTCCCGTACAAATGGGAGAAATCTTAATTGTGTGCAGGAACAACATATAACAATATGAATATTGTTTTCTCTTTGATCCGCAAAAAAGGGGGGTTGTTAATTTTTTTTTTGTGTTTTTTTTGTATAAAGCAAATAATCTACTAGGACTTAAATACAACGATGTTATTGCCCCTATTGCATTTAAGGTGTCAATATATAATGTAAAGTTACTTTGATTTAGTCAATAATTATGGTTAAATTATATGAACATTATTAGAAAAGTATGTAATTAACTTGAATTACTATAAACTCAGAGTTTTGCGTCATAATTACTTTAGTTAGAATAATTAAGGTTCTTGTTTAAGACATAATTATAAAGACCATGATTTATCAATGACTCATAACATAAAGAGTAGTAAAAATGTTATGTCTCTTATAACACATAAACATGATGTCCTTGAATTATTCAAAGACAAGTAACGTATACTTGATATGTTTCCGTTTTCTTGAAACACATGAACATAGAGTTATTGTACTATTCAACAGACATATACGTAAGCATGCACGTGGTTTTTAAAAAGATTTATATTCAATTTGGCTCGACCCAATGGTAGTATTTGACAAAAAGATAATTAATTATCTAGAGAATTCTGATAGAGACTCACAATTCCAATACTCTAGAATTACCACATTATTATGGTATGTCTAATGTGTTGAAACATGACTATAATTATATTGTTTATTTCTGATAACTTTAATTACTCTACCTCCAAAATCAAATCAAGGTTAGAATTTCATGTTCATGCTACACTCAATATATTTTCAACTTAGAAGGTATTTAAGTCATTATATGTGGCTTGGGAGAAATCCCCATTTGTGTCTTGATTTAAAGTTCTAAAATTTGCAATATCCTTATGAAAGCTATTATTAACAAGGGTCTAGGATGAGAACTAAATATGTATATGTAATTCTCATTTAAGAACAATTTACTGTTGCTTAAATACTTAGTAATTTAGAGAAGTATCTCATTCTTACAAAAGTAAGTGGTATATCAATAAATCTTGAAGATATTCAAGAACAAAATACATAACCCATCTGAATTTCACTTGTTTTGATTTCATAAAAAGGTTAAACCATGAAAATGACGAACCAAAGTGATAATGTAACTTCATTCATAAATCCGTAAGGATGCCTCATCAATAGAAGATATTTTTATATCATTACTGAGAAATTTAGTTAAAGGTCATTATAAACCTGCTAACTAATAAGAATGAATGACCACATCTGGATCTGATAAATATCTTAGAATTTTGAATGAAAAATGCAGTCCTTAAAGGCAATCAAAATTTTAAGCTTGATTGAGCTTTCACTAAAGAAGTAAACCTGTAAGGTTAGAATGAGTTTCTTTTGAAGAAAGGCTCATAAGAACAAAACTGTATACATATTAATTCCTGACTAATGAAAAAAAAAATTGATTACCTTAGACGCATTAATTATATAGAAGATAACTAATTGTCCATACAAGTTTCTGAATATACAATATGGCGAATTAAGGATCATAACTCTTTCCTTAATGATTACCTGCCGAGACGATGGTAATCAAAAGGGTTATGAGCCCATATTTGTAATATGACAATTCAGTTTATAACTTTTCCCTATGATTACCTTTTGCGAGACGGTGTGTAATTCAAAGGTTATGAGTTTAAATAATCTTATAATGTATACAAGATAATAAATCCAAGTGTGGATTGATCATGCATTCTAGGAGCTGAGATCTTATGTTTAATCACAATATGATTTCTAACTAAATTAAGATAACTCCTGAATACACCTGACATCAAGTGGGAGCACTATGTTTTTCCTTAAAATTCATATGTCGTGTAACATATTGAAAGCATCATTCCATCAAAGCTAGATGTTAATCCTTGAGATTGGAATGAAACTTCACTTGGAATGTTAGGATTTATGTTTTAGTAAGTTAGTACCGACAGTACAAATAGTTAGTACTGTTAGTGATAGTTAGTACCGACAGTACAAAATGTAAGTACTGATCGATTAGTTAGTACCGTTAGTTAGAAAATAGTTAGTACCGTTTATGAGATGAACATGAGATATCTTAGGAAAAGATAAGTATGCTTTTTGTAAGCCTGTTCTGTTAGGGTTTATCCTTAGTTTATAAAAGGATCCCCTTGGGCATAGTTAGATATACGTCCTCAAGATATCTCATAGCAACATATCAAAATAGTTAGTAATCTGTAAAGTGTTCAAAGCAGATTAATAGAAGTTGTTATTTAGTTATACATTGTTTTTCTTAGTGCTTGTGTTGAGATTCCGCATCAATATATAGTATTAATAATCAGTGTTTCTATATAGTCATTTGTATTTATACAGTTTGGCTATTATCCGTTATAGGCTGCAAAGATCTATTCATTTAGGGACTCTCATGGAATTTTAGGATAAAACAAACGACATTGGAATAAATGTTTATTAAGATAAACGTATGCGAAAATAAAGTCCAACACAATGCAATATATCATTGAAGCAAGTCTTAAATGGTATATTTCACTTGATATAATTTGTTACATGGATGGAGACCTTGTGTTTATAACTAAGGATTCATTATGTATATATATTATATTGTGTATGAGACTGATTGTTACTTTTGCATGAGAGCAAGATGAGCTAACAACAACAATATCTAATTGAGAGTATTTAGATAACAATATCTAATTGAGAGAGTTTAGATGACTATTAAATACAAGTGTTTATGAATTATATAAGGCATAATGTTGTTTGTGTACAACTGATGCTAGAAAATAATCAATTATATTTGAAGAAGGATTTCATCATTTATGATAAATCTGCTAACTAGATATGCTCAGCTAAGACAATTGTTGCATTACACATTAAAGAATGAGAATACTTTACATTTTAAGAAACTATAAAGATGACTATTTGAGATAGGTATGTTGTTGAATTCAAATACCCTGTAAAAGGTACTATTACCTTGTCTATACTATGACTCTTGCAATAGTATGCACGTGAACAATAAGGCACTCATCTTATTATTCAAATCTTTCTAAATATGTGAATTTGAAACAAGTATTCGGAAAGTTTATTGTGATAACTTTTTAGCTGCCTTGTAAAGGAAGAGTTGAGAATGTTGGAAACACTGGACTTCAACTTGCTAATTAGTTCCATGCATATCTGTTTTAGTATATGGATAATTGGGATTGTAAAACAATTTTTACTTTCTAATGAATGAAGATACGTGGTATTTGTCATTCATACATATAATAATTGTTATCATATATTTGCATGTTTAATCCTTGAATGATTTTATCATTCTAAATGTGTCCATTGTCGGTTAACAATATGGGAATATTGTTATGTAAGGCAAATGTGAGTGTTGGCTATATTTTTAGAATATATGGATTGTTCCTACCAAACTCATGTGTATTCACAAGGGACGCATATTGGATACCAAACCTTTGAGAATTTACTTTTGGATCCTCGTCATGAGTAAATGTCAAAAATGGTTTAAAAGTCATCCTTAGACTTGAGATGCAAGCAAAGTTCTGCATGTGTGGATATCACTTTTTGATTATAAGTCAAACGCTATCCTAAATAAGGTAGTCATAAAGGCTATTTTTAGAAGTGATGTGAAGAAGTATCTACAATACTTGTAGTCAATAAAGAATTTGTTTCTCCAATTGTTTAAATTGTAGAAAGATACCATGGTGCCTCTCCAGAATTAATCAGATAATTGTATGGCCGTACCCAAAGGGTAATGCAAGATGATTCTTGATTACATTTGGTAAATCAGAATGATTTCTATAACGAGAAACATAATGTTAAATTATATGGAATGAGTTAGGATCCATATCTATCGTTTAACGGTATTTGTAACCAAGGGATGATTATAAAGCAAGAAATTTACTAACCATTATAAGCTGAGATTGTTCTTGAAACTATTATCTCATAATATTCCTAATGTAAACATAATTGTGTGGGTTGCTAGACTTTGCCAATTATAGGTATAAGTGTTATGTGCTACTCCAACTCCCAAGTGGGAGCTGTTGGATTATGTTAGTCGGCTAGCACGTATACGTTACGAATATGTGAGCCTATTAGGGGCACACGCATTAAACACATAGAGTATGTTTTACTTCATGATAATATTTAAATAGTCGTTATTCACCGTTAATTGTTTAACTAGTATAATGAATATTTAAATTATAAAACGAATGGACTAAAATTGTCAAAAACCCGAACCTTGTGGGTGTCACTTGTTGACCAACCCATATAGCTTCCAGAAGGGGGTTTTAGAATCAATTTAGGAGATAAGGGATGAGAGTTGTATTGTGATAAGAATTATGAGGGTATCCTAGTTGATCTACAACTAGGGTTAGATGTTATATAAACACCCCCTCTCCTCCTGATAATTATTAATTCATAACAAACAAAATACATACGACACCTCGTATACCCTCGTAGTCATGCGATATACAACCCTAAGTAAAATCTATTTTCTTTCCTCCTGGTTATATGTAATCAGCAGCATGTGGCATATATACCTATGCATGATCTTTCATGCATACATATGATATGAATGGATAGATATTTACATGGTTTAATATTATTCCTTTTTCTCCTATGTGTCACGATCAGAAATCAATAATCCCTTATGGGATCTCATCGGCATACGACCACAAACGAACCCACTTTAGGGTTTCTTTGGTTATTCGGTTATTCGGTTTTTGGTAAAAACCCTAATTAGGGTTTTATTGGTTTTCGGTTCAAGCTCAATTGGTGTGTTTGGATTCAGGAATAATACAAGGTGTTTGGTTCGTGAAGCTAGACTAGCAATCAACTCATACCCGATTGGCGTGTTTGTGTGAACAATCATAGAGGCGGTAATTTAACCGCTACTCGTTTCAAGTTCAAGATAAAGAGGTAAGTAAATATTTACTTTATTATAATTATTTACTTTATTAAGTGTTAATTCTATGTGCCTTAACTAGATCCATTCCGTTGTGCACTCGTAGCTAAACTGGTTACCAAGAATGTTAAATCCTAACATTTTTTTCTTCGTAAATCTGTCCCCGGTAGTGATTTTGGAGGTGGTTTGTTTATTCATTGGTTTCGGCTCGAACTTTTTAATGGCGGGATCTACCAAGAAATAAACCTTTTTGTTTTTCTATAATCTAAACGAAACAAAAACCAAGAACAACGGTTGTTCAAGATTTAAAGATTGGAAGGTATTGGCCACAAGATGGGTATGGTGGTTATTGTTCGTTTTATGGTGGTTATTGTCAAATACTTTTTAAACTTTTGATACAAACTTTGTGACAAAGTATTTGAAATACTTTGTGTTAGATATACTCTTTCTTTTTTGTGACAAAGTTTAAAAAGTGTCTGTCGTGTCACAAAGTTACAAAGTACTTTGTTTGTAAACAAAATACTTTTTGGGTTATTAAATTAAATACTTTGTGTTTATAAAAGCTTTGTAAATTTGTGTTTGTGTTTATAAAAGCTTTGTTTCAAATACTTAAGTCAAATTCGGTAGGTTAAACTCAAAATTAATGGTAAAAGGACGTTTAAATGTACTAATAGACATAAGAGAAAAAAAGTCCTAATGTGTGAAACACAGGGTTTTGATAGAACTATTTTTATAATGCCACATGCCTCATTTGTCGTTTACTCACTCTCCTTTGTATATGACGACAAATTTGTACATAATGATCATACCAATTAAATGTACATGCAATAATTTAGAACCAAACTGACACAAAAAATTAAAGCTTAAATTGGAATTGAAACAGTGAACTACATACATAAAAGTCTTATATCTTCGATAAGAAAAAAATTTAATTAGTTTGTAACATTCAAACAAAAACATCTCTAATTGTGGCTTTTATACAATTTCCATACTTGACGAACAGGCTTTGCTTCAATTTCCATCTCACCAGCTTTCGTTTCCCAATCAGGCGAGTCAATCGTATAATCTAAAGCATCTCGCAAAACACGCAAAGACTCATAACTTGAGGGCATAGCTGTGATAACAGTATGCCCTATACGTCTTAAATAATATATAGCATGTGACACATCTTTATCTGTTAATATAACAAAATTGCATGTTTTTCCAAGTCTAGTTGCCATTAATAAATATCGACTAGCATGACATTGTCAATGTAGATTGGCTTTTTCTTTGTCTTTCGTGAGTTTGAAGTTATAAAATATTGGATCCCTCCCCTCGCTTCCCCCCGTCCTTACTAAGATCCTTTGGAAGTGTAGTCTTCGGCCCAAATGCATGTACCATAAACCTTTCACGAGTAGTAATTACCTTACAAACTAATTCAAATATGCTAGTCATTACAAACTGGTGCAATTTTTGGGTATCGTTGTATCCTTTGCTAGGAAGTAGAAAGGCGTCGATATCCCATATTACAACTTAAAAAAAGCAGATGAAAACATAACAATTTTTAATAAATGTGCCTCAAAGTTAACTCATGTCTTGGGTTTAGGGTTTAGGGTTTAGGGTTTAATGCATTTATTTTGTTTAGGGTTTAGTGCATTTATAGTTAACCTAAAAATGTTAACTATGCTTAGAAGTATATAAAGTTATTTTGACAATGTCATGCTAGTCGATATTTTATTAATGGCAACTAGACCGGGAAAAACATGCAATTTTGTTATATTAACAGATAAAGATGTGTCACAGGCTATATATTATTTAAGAAGTATAGGGCATACTATTATCCACAGCTAAGCCCCTCCATGTATGAGTCTTTGCCCATCTAGCGTGTTTTGCAAGATGCTCAGATTATACACGATTGACTGCTGCGTGATTGGAACGGAAGCTGGTGGATGAGAAAATTAAAGCAAAGCTTGGTTCGTCAAGTAAGGAATTGTATAAAAGCCACCATTAGATATTATTTTTGTTATGAATTTACAAACTTTATTATTTTTTCCTTATCGAAGTATAGACTTATATGTATGTGCCCACTCCCTACCGTTTAAAATAAAAGTTAATGTTACAAACTTTTTAATTTTCTTATCGAAGATAAAAACCACAGCCGCCGCAGACCGTTGTGCCGCTGTTGACCACCACCGGAAAAAAACCACACCGGAATTTTTTTCCGGCAGGCTAAGTTTCCTTATTCCCTTATAAATTCTTGTTTAATCTTATATATCTTTTATATATTTTGACTGTTTTACTTTTTTTCGCCCCAGTCCCTTTCTTTGGTGTTTTTGTAGTTTCTCTACATTGTTTGTTGAGGGAGGAATAGGCTTTATGGAAGTGATGGTATCTTAGGTCATTATTTTTTGGCCAGGAGGGTTGGCATGTATAGCGAATTAGGAGTGTAGAATGGTAGTAGGTAAAAAGCTTTTCCGTAGGAAATAGGGTGGGTAGTAGGAAATGTTAGGCTCTCTTATGAGTAGATCTTAGAGCTTGTCGATGCCTTAGAAAGACATAGAGTGGACATCGCGTGTTTCTAGGAGACTAAATGGAAGGTTCTAGTAATAAGGAGGTAAATGGCTACAAGCTTTGGTACTCAGGCTCTCACACCACTAGAAATGGAGTTGGAGTCATTTTGAGAGCGTGTCTTAAGGACAAAGTGGTCCACGTGAACCGGTGTAGCGATAGGATCATATCATTAACGTTGGTGATTGAAGGAGAGACGGTTAATGTGATCAGCGCATACGCACCCCAAGTAGGTCTGAGTGAGGAATAAAAGAAGGCCTTCTATGGGATTCTCTAGACGAGGTCGTGAGGGAGTCCCCGACGGACCAAAGACTGGTTCTAGGGGGCGACTTGAATGGGCATATAGGGGCGACAACGAAAGGATACTCGGGTGTCCACGAAGGATTCGAGTATGGAGTGAGAAATGAGGATGGTTGCTCGATTTTAGATTTTGCTACACCTAGGTACTGCGCCATAGAGACTTGTAGTAGTAAACTCATACTTTAAGAAGAGAGACCACCATCTAATTACTTTTTAGAGCAAGGGGTTTTTGCACCCAAACGTTGCACCCAAATTGACTATTTGTTGGTGCGACGAGGAGACCTCAAGGCGTGTAAAGACTGCAGAGTCTTTCCAGGAGAAGCATGCTCTTCTCAACACAAATTTGTGGCAATTGACACTCTATTCAAGAGGGTTCAACGCAGGAGGGTGGGGAGTGCGACACCGAGAATCCTGTGGAAGAACCTAAATGGTGATGCGGCGGAGGCATTCAGATCAAGAGTTTCATAGGGTGTATCTACTCAAATAAAGGCCATATCTGCTAGCGATGCAAATTCTATGTGGAACATCCTTGCAAGTATCATCAAAGATGCATCGAAGGATTCCCTTGGTGTGGCTACTGGGACTTCGAAGACCCATACGACTCATATGGAATCTTGGTGGATGTGTGAAGAGGTGCAATCTAAAGTCGCGAAGAAACAAGCAAGGTTTATAGAGCTACTTTCGTGCCATGAACGTAATCAAGAGAAGCGGTTTAGGGCGCAGAAGAGGTATAAATTAGCTAAGCGATAAGCTAAAAAAGCCGTAGCCCAGGCGAAAGAGAAAACATATGAAGATATGTACAAGAAACTGGACTCTAAAGAGGGAGCAAATGAAATCTTCAGGATTGCAAAAGCCCGACAGAGAAGGAGAAGGGATATAGGGGAGATTTACTTTATTAAAGATGAAGCAGGTCGTATCGTTACGGATGAGGAAGAGTTCAAGCAAAGATGGGGAGAATACTTTTCCTCTCGTTTCAACACGGGAGAACCGGAGGGACACGAAGGAGTTGTGGACCAGAACACACTGCCGCTTATCGACTACTACTCGAGGATTAGCCAGACGGAAGTGGGGAATGCCGTACAGAAGATGGGGAGAAATAAGGCCGTTGGGCCAGACCAAATACCAATAGAAGCTTGGAGAAGCCTAGGGGCTGAGGGTATTAGTTGGCTTACAAGCCTCTTCAACAAGATCTTCACAAGCGCGAAGATGCCTGAAGAGTGGAGACTCAGTGACGTCATCCCTATCTTCAAAAATAAAGGCGATACGTAAGTGTGCAGCAACTATAGGGGTATCAAGCTTCTTAACCACACCATGAAGCTATTAGAGAGAGTGATTGAGAGAACGCTGCGATAAGAGACCTCGATGTCCGAGAACCAATTCGGTTTTATGCCCGAATGATCTTCAATCGAGGCAATACACCTTATCAGAAGCCTTATAGAGAAGTATAGGGAGAGACAAAGAGACGTGCATTTGGCTTTCATAGATCTAGAGAAGGCGTATGATAGCGTACCACGAGACCTGATTTGGAAGACCCTAATTGACAAAGGAGAATCAAGGAGATACATTAAGGTTATTAGGGATATGTACAACGGTGCGAAGACTCGGGTTCGAACCTCAATTAGAAACACAGAGTTTTTCCCAGTGGAAGTAGGGCTACATTAGGGATCAACAATTAGCCCATATCTATTTTCTTTGATCTTGGATGAGTTATCAAGAGGGATCCAGGAGGACATCCTATGGTGCATGATTTTCGCTGATGATATTGTGCTTGTCTCAGAATCGACAGAAGGTTTGAACGACAAACTTGAGAATTGGAGGGAAGCACTAGAAGCAAATGGCCTTAGGGTCAGTCGAGAGAAGACATAATATCTAAGATGTAACTTTAGTAATAGTGACATCGCCCATAATGAAGAAGTGGACGTATGTATTGGAGACAAGATCTTACAACCTAAGGAGTCTTTTAGATATCTCAGATCAATGCTGCACAAATCCGGGAGGATTGACGAAGATGTTGCTCACCGCATTAAAGCAGCATGGCTGAAGTGGAGGGCGGCAACATGAGTCATTTGTGATAGAAATGTCCCTCTCAAGCTGAAAGGGAAATTCTATAGAGCGGCAATTAGGCCTGCTATGTTGTATGGGTCAGAGTGTTGGCCTATTACAAAATCTCTAGCTAATAGGATGGAAGTTGCGGAGTTGAGGATGCTAAGGTGGACTTGTGGTAAAACAATGCTTGACATGATCCCTAATGGAGTGTATAGAGCGGAGCTTGAAGTGGAGACTATCATCTACAAGATGAGGGAAGGACAGTTGAGGTGGTTCGGGCATGTCAGGAGAAGACCACAGTCAGCACCAGTTAGGAGAGTAGAAGCTTTGATTGTCGATGGCATGAGGAGAATGGGTAGACCGAAACTTAGGTGGGAGGATAGAGTGAAGCTTGACATGAAGGAGCTGCTCTTGTCCGAGGACATGACCTCTGATAGGAATGAGTGGAGGGCTAGGACTAGTCTAGGAGGATAGCTGGTACCCATTCGTGTTCTGCTGTGCCCTTTTCCTTGCCTTTTTTGTTGTCTTTGTTATGTTTTTAGGCTTTGCCGGTTTGGCATGCCCGTATGGTGATGCTTTTTTGTTAGGGCCTCTAGGCCTTTTCTTCTTTGCTAGTTTACCGTGCTTTTGGGTTTTGTTAAGTTTCTTTGTGTCTGTATGTGCTTTTTGGCTCTTTTGCTCCTGGTTCGCCTGCTCTTTTTTGTGTCGCATGTTTGCTTGACGTGTTTGCCTTCTCCCGCATTCGATTGATTGCTTTGTGTTTTTTGTACTCCGTGTTGCTGCTTTTGCTTCGTCTTGCTTGTTATGTGCCTTTTTCTTTCCTTTTGTATCTTGTTCGTTGCTTTTTTTGCCTTTGGTATCTTGTTCCTCCTTTTATCCTTCTTTCAATATCTTTAGTAATAATTATAAAAAAAAATCAAAAATAAAAACAAAAAAAGGCTTTCTTTCTCCCTCTCTCTCTCTCCCCCCTTTCTCTTAGCCGGAGGTTTACCGGAACCAGTCTCCTTACCTGTTAAGGGTAGGGGTTTGACCTGTCTACATCTTACCTCCCCCATACCCTGCCTGGCGGGATTGGGTATCGTTGTTGTTGGTTCACTGTTTCAATTCCAATTTAAGCATTAATTTTTGGTTTCAGTTTGGTTCTAAATTATTACATGTACATTTAATTGGTATGATCATTATGTACAAATTTGTCGTCATATACAAAGGAGAGTGAGTAAAAGACAAATAAGGCGTGTGGCATTATAAAAATAGTTCTATCAAAACCCTGTGTTTCACACATTAGGACTTTTTTCTCTTATGTCTATTAGTACATTTAAACGTCCTTTTACAATATACTTTTGAGTTTAACCTACCGTATTTGACTTAAGTATTTGAAACAAAGCTTTTATAAACACAAACACAAATTTACAAAGCTTTTATAAACACAAAGTATTTAATTTAATAACCCAAAAAGTATTTTGTAACTTTGTGACACAAAACTTTGTTTAACTTTGTGATAAAACACATACACAGTTTATGTAAATAGTTTGTAACTTTTTTTAAATACTTTGTAACTTTGTGACACGACAGACACTTTTTAAACTTTGTCACAAAGAAAGAAAGAGTATATCTAACACAAAGTATTTCAAATACTCTGTCACAAAGTTTGTATCAAAAGTTTAAAAAGTATTTGACAATAACAACCATAACCACCATAAAACGAACAATAACCACCATACCCATCTTGTGGCTAATACCTTCCAATCTTTCAATCTTGAACAATCGTTGTTCTTGGTTTTTGTTTCGTTTAGATTATAGAAAAAAACTAAAAAAAAGGTTTATATCTTGTAGATCACGCCATTAAAAGTTCGAGACGAAACCAACTATAACACAAACCACACCAAAACACTACGGGGACAGATTTACGAAGAAATAAAAAACATATTTAACACGTATTAAGAAACTTAGATCTAACAAAAATGCATGAGTCAGACTTAACATTAAAAAGAAGAAGCCTTCATTAGAAAAAGGGCTTTTTATTGCACAAATTTTCAATGACGCGTAAAAAAAGTGGTAAGTGGAGTATATTTTTTAGTTAACACTTTTCAAAAAGTGTGCTAATCAAAATTATAGTTCTGGCCCAAAGTTAATTTTTTAATTTTTAAGAAGTGTAAGCAAAAAACTCATCCAAAAGTGTGAGCAAAGCTATGATTTATACACACACTATACAAAGAGTGAGAAAAGTGTAGTATTTAACTAAACATTTTTTGAAAAGCGTAAGCAATAACCTTACTTTTACCCCGCACATTTTTAAAAATGTGTGAGTGAAACTTTAACTTTATTTAAGGCTAACGCGGTTCGAAAAAAACGATTTGGTCATTATACACGGGTTGAGGGTCTGATGGACCGAAGAAAAACGATTTGGTCCAAAATCACGAGATCGGGTTCGAACCATATGGTTCAGGTCCATTTGTATTGGGTCGGTGTCCGTCTAGTTCGGATTGTCGCTCCTGTCTAATTTCGGTTTTAGTATGTTTTTATAGATTGTTTGTTGTTCTTGTACGTTTACAGACATTTTTCGTTCGTTTTTTACGTTTTCATTTTTTTTACGATTTCGTTTGATTTTTACGTTTTCGTATGTTTCCGAAAAAAAAATGTAAAGAAAAAATATATATATTAGTGCCCTTTTGAGTAACTGAGAGATACTGCACAACAATGTATATATTAGTGAAGCAAGTGTGTCCAATATAAATGTAAACAAACCATATTTTTGAATATGCTGAACTGGCCATGAACACTGAAATCCATGTCATCTATTTATATTAAAAATACTATTTGGGATCTTACAGGCATTATCTTCAATCATTGCCTAGTCTACCATCTCACACACAGAGAATATTAGGCTGCGTTTAGTTGGAGGAAAACATCCTTGTTTTCCACAAAATATTTTGTGGAAAACAAGGAAAACAGAGATCGCGTTCATTTCGTCGTTTTCTAATAAAATTCTCTACAAAACACAAAATCTCTATTTTCTCCATTTATACACAAAATTAGAAAACAATTTTATTTTGTTTTCCCCGTTTTCCACCCATATCTATTTTCCCCTTATTTTCTACGTTTTATACGTTTTTATAAGTTTTTGATGTTTATGTACGCTTACAGACGTTTTTTACGATTTCGACAGTTTTTTACGTTTTCGTCCGTTTTTTTACGATTTCGTCTGTTTATTTACGATTTCGTCTGTTTTTTACGATTTCGTCCGTTTTTTTACGATTTCGTCTGTTTTTTTACGATTTCGTCCTTTTTTTACGATTTCGTTCGTTTTTTGCGATTTCGTCCATTTTTTACGATTTCGTCTGTTTTTTTACGATTTCGTCCTTTTTTACGATTTCATTTGTTTTTTTTGCGATTTCGTCCGTTTTTTACGATTGCGTCTGTTTTTTTACGATTTCGTCCTTTTTTTACATTATCGTCCGTTTTTTTACGATTTCGTTTCTTTTTTTTACGATTTTGTCCTTTTTTTATAGAAAAAAGGTAAAAAACTGACGATAACGTAAAAAAACGGGAAGAAAACGTAAAAACGGACAAAATCGTAAACAAACGGGTGAAAACTTAAAAAAGGACGAAATCATAAAAAACAGACAAAATCGTAAAAAAAAGACGAAATCGTTAAAAAACTGACGAAACGTAAAAAAAATAGACGAAAACGTAAAAAAGGACGAAATCGTAAAAAAACGGACGAAATCATAAAAAAAGGATGAAAACGTAAAAAAGCGGACGAAAACATAAAAATACAGACGAAAACGTAAAAAACCTGACGAAAGCGGAAAAAATGGACGAAAACGTAAAAATACGGACGAAAATGTTAAAAAAACCATTAAATAAATAAGATTCACCCAGTAGCCCATTTATCCCATTTGTGCCCGTTTTAGCCCGTGCCCGTTTTGGCCCGTACCCGTTTTGCCTGATGCCCGCGCCCGCCCGGCCCGCCCGTTTTGCCGCCTCTATTTTTGCATTTCGAATATGTCTTTATAATATTACAAAAGTAAATAGAGAATTGAGATAGAAACAACAACACTTGAACATGCATTCTAGTTTTGTAAAATGGAAAACACAAACACATGTTTCTTTAACTAAACGTGTTTTTCAAATTTTCAATTGTTTTGTGGAGATGGAAACCCCCTCTTTTTTCCTATAAAACAGAACAGAAAATGATAAAAAATGTTTTCCAACTAAACGCAACCTTAGTGTCTTGAGACATTTCTTTTGCAAAGCATCATATACACCTGCAAAAACAAGATTCCGCTTATAACCAAACAGAAACAACTAACAAAATGGAAAAACTTATGCTCAAAAGCACATAAGAATATCAAAAGTGTAATACCATTCTCCATCCAATCAGTTAGTCTTCTGGACGCGACATCCATAGGCATTAGCTTTTTGATCTTCATCTATGTTGATGACGATTAATAAACAAAACTATTTATCAGTTCAAACCTCATAGCCTTAAAAAGATCTTAGCTAGAATGATCATTGGTAATTACCTAAGGCGGGCACATTCTTATCGTTGAAGTATTTCTCTGGAAAAAAGGCTTCTGATATAACTGATATTAAATATCGCCATGCGTAGTAGGTTCTTTGTCTGTTTTGATCCAAATGGATCACGAGATACTACAACTGATTACTCGCAAACAAAAAACAGTATTCTAAAAGTTCCACATTTAGCCTTAAAGGCTTCAGCAATATAAATCTTTAAAGGTGTATCATTATTGTGGACTTTGTTTCAAAATTGACACAAAATTTTACATTGTAGTATACCGCAATCTGAAATTAACAACTACAAATCACATACTCTGCATCATGGGAATCGCTACAGAGGATAGCACTATTTACGGACCTAGATTGCCTAATAGATATCTAGCTTATGTATCAAGTAATGGATGAGCAAAATTTAAAGTGCAATGGATGAAGTTGCCATATACTATAATCTTATGCTAATAAATGTGTTTCCATCTGAAAACTGACCATAGGTTATATCTTATCTAGGAGCATTATAGGTGAAGTCATAGTTCTAGAAATTCAGGCCCACGTAAAACTAATGGTACAGAAAAAACCATGTATGCAAAAAGCATGTAATTCAACCTAAGACACGGCAACAACATGTAAAATATGCAAGCAAGCATATATAGGGCATTTAGGAATTTCAAATATCTACAATGAGCAAGTGTAATTAGATCAATAAACTTCTAGGATATTAGAAAATAAGCTTGTTTAATGTTGGCTCTGTTTGTTGGGACTTTTCGTAAACATGAACATTAAAATGCACCATTGTCAAGTTGATGATTGGTTAACAACATGATTGGCACACTAAATGGCACTAATTAAGTTAAACTCTAAGAGTAGGGTTCACATTCACAAACCTCGTATGGGTATCCATCAAGACATTTGCTAAAAAATACCTCGAGTGTACAGGAACACAATCGTTTTATTTCTTGCTAGTTTTTTTCTATTTATTTGGTGCACTCGAATAATGACGCAGAAATACCTGTAAATAAAAAGAACAATAAACAGGATGTCTGGCTTCATTAAAGTTCATAATTGAATAGAATCACAAAAAAAAGTAATAATAATCACCCAAAATAATTAGTTTATCTATATTACCTTGCAGTAGCTTCCAATTGGATAAAGCTCCGGTCACGCACAAAATCCATTAATAATTATATCAAATCTGATGAGGGTATATTCAAAAAATATGAAACAAGGAAGCGTCTACAATTAGCAGATCTCGAATTGTTGAGTTACAGATAGAGATTTAGATGCAAGGGAACAATCGGAGGGGGAAGAGGGAATTCAATTTTTTTATTGTAATGTGAGGGGGAATATGAAAAAAGTTTAAGAGGTAAAATGAAAATTACAGTTATTGATATCTTTGAATAAAATTTCAGTAGAAAAGTAGATTCAAAACCTGTATTCAATAGAAACGAAATATGTTAAAAAAATTATTTGAACATAAATCTTTTATAAGATTGTTTCCTTAATAAGAAACATTCTTCTAATTATTATTCTTTTTTAAAAATCTTTTATTAAAGAAAACCTAAATAATTCCTTATTTGACATAACTATTTGTAAATTCGTTTTAAAAAAAACTCGTGGTATGAAATTAAAAGACGAAAAGTTATGAGAAAACGGAGTCATTTAATATTACTAGAGGGTGTATTACGTCACGTACAACTAACAAAAAGAAAACACAATTATTACCTGAATAAATCCTCTCTCCCAAACCTAAATCAAATTAAAAGTCCATCAACTTTAAGGCTAAAATCAAAAGTTTGAGTGCAGTTACTCATTAATCACGTACAATGATCAACGAATTAAAGGTAATTTCAAAGTTTTTTTAATTAGTCAGTCAATTCATCAAATCAATTTGTTATTCGGGTTCAATTTTAGTGCTTTACTCTGATTTCATTAATTACTAGTTTAAGACCCGTGTAATACACTGGTTGTTAAAAAAATCTTTAAATATGTAACATTGTTTAATTAAAAAATATTGCTAAGCAATGTTTATGTGCATGTGTATCAAATGTTAGCCGACTCTACTAATATCATGCACTTACACTGCGTTCCCGAGTTTGATTTTTGAAAAAAGAGAAAAGAAGTGAGAAGAAAACAACAAATTTGTGTTCTCGAGTTTTTTTCAAGAAAGAAGAGAGAAGAAGAGGAGAGGAAATATGGTTAAACTTCTCTCCAAAATCTTCTTCCCAAAAGTTGGATGATTTGGAAGGAAAGTATATCTGGAAACTTTTTATCAAAACAATGACTTATATACCCTAAAATAAAACATAAATTTAATATGCAACAAAGGGTATAACTGTAAAATCATACGTTTTCTCTCATTCTCTCTCAAAAACTCGGGAACATGGTACACCAAAATTAAATTGCATTTCTTTCCTCTTCTTTTCTGCTCATTTTTGTCTCTTCTCTTCTTTTATTTCATATTAAAACTCGGGAATTGAGTGTTAAGGAATATAAGAATATATAACAGTATGCGGCCTCCCGAGTTAATCATGGGACAGTTAAGTAGAAGTTATGGTTGACCGTATAGACATATAACTCTAAGTAAAAAGTATGTAAAAAAAATAAAAATGATATATATCCATCATACAATGAACAAAGTAGGGGTGAGCAAAATGGACCGCGGACCGGGCCGGACCGAGAATCCGGCCCGAATCGGACCGAACATATTTCGGCCCGGTCCTTGGTCCATCCTTTTCCTTATTGTCGGTCCTCAGTCCGGTTCGGTTCGGTCTTACCAAAAACCCGGAAACTATGCCTTCTTGGACCGGACCGAAGACCGACCCGGACCGGACCATTTCGGTCCGGTCTTCAGTCCATTGTTTTGGCCAAAGTCGGTTTCGCTCCTGTCCGGTCTGGTTTTCGGACCGTGAGCACCCCTAGAACAAAGTTAACAGAAAGATGCTACATTAGTTTTAACAAATATTAACCAAGAATAATAATTCAAAATTGCTCATGCCTTGCATAAAACTAATCTCGTCTTTCAACATATGTTTAGTCATAAGCAACATAATGCTTACATTGTAACCGAACTTAATCAAATGCTTTTCATAAAAGAATATCTGCTTTGGCTGAGGTCGAGAAAGGTATGAGGAAGAAAAAGAGATCGTGATCTAAGTCTCTTATTCCGGTCTTGC
>BQNB010114198.1:0-21799 GCA_026074375.1 Tanacetum coccineum
AATCACTGCTTCAGCATACATTTTCTCACACTCATCATAACACAATTTCCTTTCATAAACATCAAGGCTCCCATTATCTAAATCATCCATTTGTTGCTCAACGCTTGGGGAATAAGAAAGCTTAGGAATTTTCACCTCATAAGTAAACAAATCATCATCCATTCCACTTAATCGGTTGAACACATTAAAAAATCATCCCAAGAGGTGTATCACAAGTAAACAAATCATTATCGATCATGAGTAAACCTAGTGCTTCGAATTCTTCCTTTATTACCTTCATATTAGCTACTGAAAAGATTTAGAAAATTGTCAGTAGAATCAGTCTAAAAGAAAGGTATATAGAAAAAAAATTAAACGCCCAAACCCGAATGCTAAAATTTTAAGTCTACTGTTGTATCAGATGATCGATACGCCGTATTCAATGTAGTGAATATGCCGTATCAGTTGTTTGACTAGTACATCTACAGAATAGAAAAACAATACAGAAAAATAAACAAATATGCAAAATTATACAATGCAGCAAAATCAAACATACAAACAAACAAACTAAGATGGATGATCCTGACACCAAAATAAAGACTCAAAAACAAAAATTTTACACTAATCTAAGTTATGTTAAATCTAAACTAAAAATACTAATAAAAATAAGAATTAAACAATTTACTCCCTGGTAATGGCGCCAAAAACTTAATGTGTCGTTGTGCGTAAGTATTATTTATTATCAAGTTTTACTATTTGTATTTTGTCGACTTTACCTAAAAACAACACTAACGGGCAGTGTACCTGATTAATTGTAGTTTCGTTGGTAAGTAGAGTGTCGATCACTAAGAGCGAGAGAGTTAACTCCTAATTCTATCAGTATTTTAGTTACTTATGTTAGTCCTAATTTATTCTATGTTATACCTAAGTTAAACCTAAACTAATGGGAAAAAGGAGGTTTTTAGCATGAGAGACTAGCATAAGTTTTGGTTTACCTAGACTAAGATGAGGCCGATTAACACACACAAGCTGATAATTAAAAGATAGATAAGCGGTCAAGCCTATTGTAAGGAAAACATACTTACCATGTTTAATATAATAAAATACAGGTTTTATTTTATAAGTGCAATGATTGTCTTGTCTCGTTGTCTATATATCATTCCTAGATTTAGGCGATACTTTTTCCTAAAACCTAGACATGCTAATTCTGTCATAATTAAACACATCCGCATAAAGCAATCATGGTTGATTATTATCAATCTTAGGAGACAATAATGGTGATCTTACTGAATCCTAGCTCATCGAGACTTTACTAGCTTACTACTTATCATTATATATATGATGGTAGTCCACTGCTATGTAGTGTTCCAAGCAAGGAACTAGAATGCATTTGTAAATCCTAATTCACCACTTAGTTTTACCATTCTTTATGTCCAGGAGAAGAACTAGAAGCATGAATTCGTAGTCCTATTATTCTAGAGTCACATATAAACTGTATGTAGTTCTATCCCAGACTCTAGCCTACTTGGTCCGTATCGCTAGATCCAGTTGAATGATAGATTAAACACATAAATAAACACAAACAAGTATAAATTGATAAACATAAAACAACACACAACTTATAAGAAACAAACAAGATAAACATAAACCAAACGTTAAATTATCATAAACATGGCTAATACCTAAAGGTATTAGCCAATAACCATTGTAACGAATACAAATGTCATAGACGAACGATTAAGGTAAACTAACCAAGTTAATGAATGATACCAAAAACCGAACGCGTATTTAAAGTATAAGAATTTACAAGGGTTTTCCTATGGATTGAAGGGCGTTGCGAGACCTTCTTGGCTTCTCTTTTCTTCTAAAAGTCGAACATAGTAGTTAATGCCTTCTTCTCAGTCTTCGGTATATTTTTGCACACTAAAATTCGTCTTTAAGGTTCGGTATTTATAGCCTTTGGAATTAAGTCGATACGCCGTATTAGATGTTGTCCATATGGCATATTAGGGTTTTCTTGGAGTGGGGACCATGATAAATATCTTCCAAAATCTTTCATGAACCGTCAGTTAATACGGCGTATGAGTCTTCATGGATACGGCGTATTGGTCTTCAAATCTTTGTGGTTGCTTGTGAAGTTAAGGCACAGATATGCCGTATCTTCCTTGATGGATACGGCGTATTAAATGTTAGATTAGCAGTCTTTAAGATTTCTTCATTTAAGCTCCAAAATGTGTGCCTTTTAGTTAATCTTCACCAATTGCTTCATATTTACTACAAATAACAAATATAAGCAATTAAGTACCAATTCATGCATAAATAATATAAAACGAGCAATTTAGCTGGGATAAATGATAAGTAATTCTAACCTACCACCTAGTTGTAAACCTTTAGGGTTTAAATGGATCTTCAAAAAGAAGATGAAAGTTGAAGGAACTATCGACAAATTTAAAGCTCGATTGGTAAGCCAAGGATTTAGACAAAAGGAATGGATCAATTACTTCGATACCTATGCACTAGTTGCTCGTATCTCCACTATTAGATTGTTGATAGCTTTAGCAGCTACTCACAATCTAGTGATCCATTAAATGGATGTCAAAACATCATTTTTAAGTGGTGATATATATATATATATATATATATATATATATATATATATTATATATATATATATATATATATATTTTTATATTATCATATATATGTATGGTATGTATGTATGTATGTGTGTGTGTGTGTGTGTGTGTGTATAAGCAACCAGTAGGAATTGTTATGCCAGGTAATGAGCATAAAGTGTGTAAGTTAATTAAATCATTTTATGGACTCAAACAAGCACCTGAACAATGAAATCATAAGTTTTATAAGGTTATTTTGTCTAATGGAACAAGTATGTATACTACAAATTTAATGAATCTGGTAAAGGAGTCATTATTTGCTTATATGTTGATGACATGTTGATTTTTGGTACTGACCTAAACTGAGTTGATAAAACTAAAGAGTTTTTGTCATCAAATTTCTATATGAAAGATATAGGGGAGACGGATGTGATTCTTGGAATAAGAATTAAGTGTAAGAGCAACAGTCTTACGATTACACAATCTCACTACATTGAGAAAAATATCAAGAAGTTTGATTCTGAAGGTTGTTGTCCAGTTAGTACCCTCATGGAAGTAGGAATAAACTAATTCCACATGTAGGTAAACCTATGTATCAACTTGAATACTCAAGGGCTATTGGGTGCTTGATGTATGGTATGATAAGCACAAGGCCGGATATTGCTTTTTTGTAGGAAAATTGAGTAGATTTACTAGTAATCCTAATAATCATCATTGGGAAGCAATAACTAGAGTAATTAAGTACTTGAAAAAGACAATTTATTATGGTTTGTTCTACCTCGGATTTCCTTCGGTATGAAGGTTATTCTGATTGCAAGTTGGATATTACTAATTAGTGAAGCATATTCTTTATTGGCTTATGGTATTCTTGCTAGGTGGAGATGCCATTTCATGGGCTTATAAGAAGCAAACTTGCATTACTGATTCGATAATGGAAAGTGAATTTATAGCTTTAGCTGCTGCTAGAAAGGAGGCAGAATGGTTAATGAACCTTATTTGTGATATTCATTTGTGTCCAAAACTGATATCCTATATTTCCATACATTGTGATAGTGTTGCCACTTTGGCTAAGGCATGTAGACAAATTTACAATGGAAAGTCTAAACACTTAGGTGTTAGACACAAAATGGTTCATAAGTTAATTACAAATGGAGTGATTTCTGTAGGTTTTGTTTGTTCTCAAAAAAACTTAGAAGATCACTTAACTAAGGGACTAGCTAGATACTTAGTGCACAAGTCAGCTATCGGGATGTGATTAAAGTCTATTTAAATCTCTAATTGTGAGACACCCAATTCCATTGTATTAAAAGGTTAGAAGCTGAATTCAATGTGGAAAGCTTACAATTAATGATTGGAACACATTGTGTCATCCCAAGGTATGTGTTCATACTGTAAGTGGGCCAAGTTGAAGTTTATCTTCTTAGTTATACTATTACAACGCATTACGCTATAGTGTATCTAAATCATAATAGTTTTTAGGTAGGTGTTTTACCCACACACATTGCCTCCTAGAGTCAAATCCTAGGGCTAAGACTCCGACATCATTCGGGCATATTTAGTCTCTCGGCAGCCTTTGGTACGTTGTGGCGTAAACCAATAGATCGCATCATAAAAGCCAGTGGCACCGTAATCGATTGATCTCGGTTATGGTATACGACAAATAAATCTAATAACCACCCCATCCCACGTCAACCATGTACCCACAAACATTACTGATGCGTATTTTATTTTAAAATATATTTTTTACCAAGTTTTAAATTTATAAAACTCGATCTACCTGACAACGCACTAATGGGCTGAGAACCCGATCGTGGGTAGTATAGAATGTTAAATCCGAGGTCGTCCCAAGAGCTAAGTTGTAAGTAGTTTTAATTTAAAATGTCACATTTTAAAAGTGGTTTGAATTGATTTGAAATAAATAACAATAAAATAAATTACTGAAAATAAAAAGAGTTAGAGATATCAGGAGAGAAAACATGCTAACCTAATTACTTCATCACTATTGTTATGAAAATGTTTTCCTGTGCAATGTTAAACTATGGTTTCATAAGTGGTTTCTAAGGTCGATAGACTTGAATAGGCATATATAGTCTATCCTATACTTCCCGCGATTCTGACTTAGTCAAAATCGTATATGAGGTAGAATATTCAGGTTGCAGTGGTTAATACCAACTATTCCCAAAATTAATCTAATAACCTATACAGATTATTAACTCTCTCTAAAAAGAGTTCCTATGCTTTTTAAGTATGTTGAGTGATAAGTGCGGAGACCGATTAGTTCCTACATTAGGGGTCGGAGTCAGAGATCCTCCCTAGTACCCGATGGATCCCATATTGACTAGATAATCTAATAATGAGGCAAGCAAGGTCCAAACCACCTGTACTAGCAAAACTCAGGGTTACACGATAGTCAAGGAATATCTAAGGAAACCATAATCTAACGTGAAACAAACATCATAACAACAGTAATTACATAACTAGGCCAGCACTTAAGTGACTTAGCGCTCAATGGTAACGAAAACACAGTAAAAGAAATAGAACAAAATCATATATTGAAAACTTATAATTCTTATAGGATTCGTAATTTGAATGATTAAATACAAAAGTAAGTAAAGTGTGATCTCCCTTGGACTCCAAGTGGAATTCTTTGAAGGTTGGAAGCCTTTGTCGCCTCTCCAATTAGCTATGGAGGAAGTGATCTCGGAATAGATTGAATGAGGCCTCTATTTATAGTTATCGTACATGTTACGACATAACCAATAAAGGTGTTACACCGTAACCAACTTACACGGCATTCCATAATTAAGCAGCTGTTACGGCGTAACCAGATATGGTGTTACGCTGTAACCTTCATATAACTTCCATATGTACATGATCTTCATTCCATATTTGTGGATCTTCATGGTTATGGCGTAACTGGATAAGGTGTTACGCCATAACTATAACTTTGACAAGATTTCCTTCCAAATATAGGGTTACGGCGTAACTAGATATAGTGTTACGCCGTAAAGTCTTCCTTGATCTTTGTACTTGCTTAATTTATGTTACGATGTAACCATTTTTGGTGTTATGCCGTAACATTCTTCAGAGGTTACACTTTAAGTCCTTTTTCCGTTGTTTCTACTCACTTTCCTGCATTTCACCTGAAAACTACAAAACAATAGAAAATATCTCGTTTTCGAGTGTTAGTGAGACATTTGCATGTATTTTAGGGGGTATTTTGCCGCCAAAAAGTACTAAATATTTGATGTTATCACTCATCGCTCTCCTAAGGCTGTTAAGGCTGAACTGGCCAAAATTGTAACAAATCCAAGTTACTTGGACAAGACTCCTATCTTGAAAAACTCCTTTCCTGTAGCTTGGAGAATCTTGTTCACATTTGTGATTCAGGTTCTCGGCAGGAACTACTCATCGACTGAACAAATCAATTCTATTCAGCAGATGATAGCCTATTATATCATGACTGGGATAAAGGTTGAAATAGGGGAGATCATTTACAATGATCTCGTAACCAAGCTTACAAGTAAGTCTAGGCAGAAATACGTTTCTTACCCAATATTTATTTTATGTGCTTTAGAAATGTTACTGGGTGCTCAATACACTTAAGATAAAAATTTTGGGAGTCTTCCTAGCATCCTGAGTAACTCTAATTTTTCAAAGGACCCATCCAAAGTCATTGAAATTGAATTGACAGCCTTAATGATTGTTGTAAACAATATTGAATCATTAGTGTCTCCACTTCCTTTTTCTAGAAAGAAAAAGAAAGAACAGTCTCAGAATGTGTCAAAACCTAAACCCAGGACACAGGGCCTTGAGGCTTCTAGAACACTGTCTCAAAAGAGGAAAAAGGCCAAGATTGATAAGACCACCCCTAAAGCCACTAAAACACCACCCACTGAGGATGTGCCAATGGAGGATTATAAGAAAACCCACTCAGTCTCCTCGAGTCAAACTGATCATCCCCAAGATACAGAGGGAAACATACAACCCGCTGTTAAGGGATCCTATTCTCCACTCAATGAGGGCACTCGTAAATCACAACCCTTTACTAAGGGTACAAACTGATCCCAAATAATTAGGGAGAAACGTTTAGCATGTTGATAAGGGATTGCCTTCTAAGGTTCCTGATGAGGGTACTAGTAAACCCAAGCCTTTATCTAAAGGGCCACATGAGGACAAAGACTCAGAGGGATTTAAACCATCCGTTAATATGAAACCATCAACCACTCCTGTTGCTGATCTCTCAGGGGATGATGCTAAGTACCAGGCTAACCAAACCCAATTATCTAGATTGAGGTATCGATTCCTGACCAAAAATAAAGGCAAGACTTCTTCTAAAGTGGAGCCAGATACTCAAACCTTGTTACTTACAACAGCTGCTGATGTTCAAGCCCTACTCTTTTCTAATGATGATCTTGCTAAAAGTAAAGATGATGTATTTGAGGCTGGAGATGAAATGGATGAAGACATCCATTATACTAATAAAGAAGAAACCCAGTCTCCCTCACCAAACAAAGAACAACCTGAATCATCTCATGCATAGGAGCCTACTAAATCAAACTCTGACTCTTCTTGTCCTGAAGCTCTCAAGAAATATGACAATGTCTTACCACTCACTGAAAGACATATGGTACAATATATTCAAAAAGTTTCTCAAGTACTCTATACTAGACTTACAGAAGATTAGTGGGAAAAATATAAGGAAGCAGCTGCTTCATATGCTGATCTTAAGAGTAAAATTGAAGGATTTCATGATGCTACTTACAAAGTTCATAGAGGTACTCAGACTGCCTTCAGCATATATGAGCAGCTCTTTGTCAAGTTTCGAGCTTAATATGGTAAAGATGTTGAGAAAATCTTAGGCTCTCTTAAAGTCATTCAGGATGCTGTCAAGGAAGATCCTTCTCTCAACAAGAAAGTTATTAAAGCCACTGAAGCCTAAACAAAGAACTCAACCAATCTCACTTTGCTACTCTCACTCATCAAAAGCTATGATTTCTAGGGATTGAAGTCTTTGGTTTAATCTCTTCAGTCTAGTGCTCTTAGGCATGATAAGCACCTAGCTACATGGGCCAAGTCATCAACTTCCGTGGATTAGAATCGTAGCCCAAGGCTGACAAGTATTGAAACTGTTTAAGTTACACTCTGATCTGAAATCTCTTCTATCAAGCATGATACTTCAGAGATCAAGTCCATGATGACAGAGATATTCAAGGCATTTAAAGGTCAGTCTTCTTTAGCTCCCTTAAGCAGTGTTTAAACAACAACAATTGCTATCACTGAAGGGCTAACAAGTGTTAGGGGGAGAATTTTACACATACTACCACTTAAGAACCTCCTTCTCACACTGAGGGGGAGAATGATGACATGGAAACTCAAGAGACTGAAGAGCACAAAGCTGGAAAGGAATAAGAGCCTGAAAGACCAACAAGAGCAGTTCCAATCTCAACAGTCAGACCCTTGATAAGAACACACCCTGAGCTAGAAATGATAACTTCTCCTACAACAGTCAAGCTCACTGACACAACCCTTGAATTTCCAACTTCTCAAGATGGTGTTCAAATTGAACTAATTAGATCTTAAACTCCTCAACAACTGCTCCAGTGATTGACATAACACCACCTGAATTACAAGCTGCACAAAGAGAAGGAAAAGGCATTGCTGCTGATGAACAACGTGAATCCTCACTAAAGCTTGTACCTGCATTAAAGAAAGTTCATCCTGATCCTGATGCTCCAATACGTGTGCCTTATAAAATAAATAGAAAAAATTTCTAGCTTACTGAGGAGCAAATACAAGCCTATATGGACAAAGAAGAAAGGATTAATAAAAAGGGTGAAGAAGCTAAGTTACTGGCAATGACCAAGTCTGAGCTAATCAAAGCAGTTCATGAAGATGCTAAAAAATCCAAAATTGATCCTAAGACCATTGAAAGTGCCAAAAGTGGTGAACAATTTAAGAAGATTCAGGATGTTAAACACCAAGTCCACAAGAGAGAGCACTCTCAGAAAGTCAAGAGATAAATGGAGCTCAGGAAGAAGAGACTTGAGCAGTATATGTGGACCACATCTAGCAGACTTAAACGTGAACCAATTACTAATGTCAAGATTCACCCTAACACAAAGCATGCAGTTCTCACTGTCTATAAAGGAAATGATAGAAGAAACTTTGATGTTCATAACCCTTTCAAGTTTGCTGACTTTGGAATCACTAAGTTAGATAAAATGGGTCCTATCATTGAAAAGAAAAAGAACAAGATTGTTGGTGAGTTAATGATATCTCTAGGTAAGAGATATGAAATACTAAAGAAAATCCCTAAAGAACTTAGAATTCAGTTAGCTCTTCCTGCCCCTGCACTAGCTCAATCTTAATCCTCAAGAAGAAAAAGGAAGCATATGGAATTGAAGCCTAAAATAAAAGTTCCTAGTTTGGAATGTAATAGAATTCTTCCTGAGGGTGTCCTATTTATAAACAACATGGTTATTAAAGAACCTGAATATGGGATGTTCTTTATTGATGTCTTTGGTGATAAGGCATTCCACATAATGAGTGACATCAATAAAGTTGGAGTTGATGCCTTGTTGACATATCTTATGATGGATTCAAACATTACCACCCCTAAGAACACAAGGTTCTGTTTGAAGCTAAGGAAGCTTATTGAAGAACACCCTGACCAAGAAAAGTCTCAATCTAAGGAGGTGAAGCTTGAATCTGTATGATACAAGTTGGACTGAATGCTTCTATGTAACATTTTGATTATCTTTTGTAATAGATTGGTAGGACAATGTAATCCCTAATTAATGAAGTACTTTTAAGTAAAATCCCTTACTTGCTTTCTAAACTTAGTATGAGAAAAAGCTGTATTTACTTACTCACACTAATAAACACTTAGGCTATATTTATATCCAAATAGGGGGAGATAGTTAGGCCCATTCAGTGCCTAATGATCTTTCACTTGGATTTGAATACAAAATACCCTAAGTGTTAAATAACCTTTAAACATTTTAAAGGTCACTGAGTGAACAGTCACTCAGTGAGTTACCTTCAAGATGCTTAGCTTGAGTCTACAAGAAAGACTCTAGCATTCAGTGAGGCGGTTCTTAGTGAATGAAGCCTGAGCCAAAGAAGAAGGTGATGGGTTCAGTGAGTTATGGCAATAGACTCACTGAAACCCATACAATCTCCAACAACTAGAAGACCCTAAAGACAAGAGACTAAAGAATAGGCAGGATTGTTTGAAATGGATAAGTCTAAGCTCTTATCCACCTGAAGTTAAACTATCCTGAATAGGGTATGAAGACAAGGTGAGTGTCAGCACTGACCTTAGAATGTATGTTTGTCCTATTTTTAGAATAGAATTGTAATAGAGATAAAGGTGTATAATATGTACTAACCTATCAGCATTGGGATACGCACTTATCACCCATATGGGTGCTACCCTACTTAAGTTGTATAAATAGAAAACATCTTGTAAACGAGTAGGGTTAAGTTTGTTGATTCAAAGTCTTAACTTTCATAAACACCTACTTCTCTAATATCTACTAGGTCTCTGAGCAAGCTTAGTTGGTTAGCATAGTAGTCAACTTTTCATAACACTTTAGTTTTATGCAAAGTTGTTAGTGAAGAGATCACACAAACACACACATTGTCATTCAGTCCCTATTGTAGTTCCGCATACAATGGGGTATAATTCGTAATAAAAGAGTTAAACGTTGAAAAGTTATTTTTGTGTTCTTTTACTTATTGTGTATCTTAACTACACAAAACCATTTCAAGAACATATCATATTACTTTACTTCGAGCCATGAGTTAGTAAATGGTAACTTTGTAGTTATTATTCACTAACTACAAGAGAACAACAACTAATTCTTCTTTAAATCGAGATACATTTTTGTAGCTCCCAGATGAATAGAATACTTTGACTTGTGCACTTCTTCCAAAAGTAACTCTTTGACATTGCTTCGAAAAAGAATGTAGATTCTCCCTTTTCGAGTCTTAATCCACTGACTATCATCTTCAAGATGAGGAACTTAATATGTAATTCGCTCTCTTTTCTAATTCTCTTCTTTCAACGCATCCACTTAAGTCACTTTTATTCTATCGAAAAGATCAGAGTTAACGATCATTCATAACGAGTGAATTCTCGTAACCATCTCTTGTTCTTTTCCACTCAACGCAACCGCCACCACATTCGCCTTACTAGGATGGTAACAAATTTCATAATCATAATCCTTAAGTAAGTCTAACCACCTTCGTTGCCTTATATTCGAATCTTTCTTTTCTAAGAAATTATAACACCCCATGTTTTAGGGTCATTTACGACGTCAATATATTCACTATTTATTTTAAGTATTGTACGCGTTTGCTTTTAAATCGTAATCGTTAAGTTAAATCGCGTAAGCTAAAACTTATCGTTCAATGTAAACAGGCATTAAACAATTAAATGTTTACATCAAGAAAGTGTTAAGTAATTATTTTGAGTATAATTATTAACTTTGTTCATTTTATTTTTATTGGTTGCGTAAAGTGTTTACGGTTCGCCAAAAAAATACGTTTAGGCATACCCGGAACCATCAAAACTTTTCTACGCTTCAAAAAATTCCCACAATTATGCCCAATACTCAAAATTTACAAAATATCATCACCTATATACGTATATAACCAGATATGGGATGAAAGATACAAGGATAATATCTAAATTCAATCACACTTCCTAGAATTCATGGGATGACTTCTACATTAGGGAACAACTAGATATTTTCATACTTGCCCTAATAGTACTTGACCAACTATCCCTAGAAATCCTCTATATGTCTCTTTTACATAGTCTTGAAGTATATAATGCCTAAACTAGAAGATAGAACACATACATCTTATTTCCTTAAGTAAAAACAACCAAAATCCTCTCTTTTCTCTCTACATAGGCCACGGCCAAACATCCACAACCTAAACCATCCATACAAATTTAATTTAAAACATTTCCAAGTATTTCTACATGATATCTAAGATAACCTAAGGTGATTAGAATGTTTGATTTAAGGTTTACAAGGGTTAATCAAGCAAGAAGCAAGATTAGGGTTTCATTTGGTTTTAGGGTTTTCAAGTGTTGTAACCTAGGGTTTGGTTTCTAAACAAGGGTTTAGATTACTTTTTTCTTCACCACACTTCATATTAAGGTTACCTAAAACTCTTAATCTCTTTACTTTCATGATTTTATGCATATATAATGTGTGTATATTTAATCACCATCTAAGGACTTATTTACTTGTAAAAATGGATTTTTACACCTGTTTATGATTTGGTGAACTTTTATATATGTGGTATTAATGTTCATATCATGTTATAATGGATGTATAAGTGATGTGCAAGTATTGTTTATGTATAAAAAGTTTATATAAATAAGTTACCTAAAACGTATATATATTAAAGTTCATGAACAAATGAGTATGTAAACTAATGGATCTTGTGATTTCCTGGACAAACTTTTGACTAATCATGGACTAAGGACCCTAGGTGTGTAAGACATTTGATAATAAGGGTTGTAATGGACTTGTAACAAAGTGGTAAAACTAAAAAGTTATAAAAAACAACTTTTATACACATTTTGAGAAAATATCAAAAAGGGGCTGTTAGAATTCGATTTTTAAGGCATATATTTTATGATTTTATAAAATACTACATGTCACAAGGATCGTGGGCATGTAGAGAATTCAAAAAACCGATTTATAACGAAGGAGATACGCTAATTTTAAGTTATACGTTAATTAAATGCGTTTTTAAAAGAAATTTTATAAAAACCAATTACTATTCACATCTAATGAAAATTTAAACATATTTTATCAGTTAGTACATAATTTTAGGATTTCAAAACATCAAGAATCATAATTTTACGATTAATAACGAAGGAGTTATGAATTACGCGAGTTTACGACAATAAATACTTTTATAAAACTATTTTTATAAAAGTTACTATTCATATCAGACATGAACATTTTGAAAACATCATTAATTTGATAAAAAAATTAATTACGAGGACGTGCTCGAAAGAATCACTAAAAACGGAGTTAAAACGAATAAGATACGACATTTACGGGTTTTACGATAACTAAATCTATAAAAATAAATTTATAAATTGTCATGAACAGTAAAACCACAGTTCATCAGGGGACTAAAAATATGAAAATATAATATTTTGATTACTCGTCTTAATACAAAAGCGTGAACATATGAAACGTAAGAAACGGGCTTAAAACGATAAAGTTACGTCGTTTTTACTAAGGAAATATTTATAAACGTTTTAACTTTATAAATACGATTTCACAAACGCAATTAGATGGTGATGTAACTATATAGAATTATATATGGTAGTATTTATTTAAAGTGCTTAGAACTTATACGACCTATACTTGATTAGGTTGCATTCGGCGTTTATCTGACGCATTTTCTGTGATATACTTGATATATCTTTATTTTCCTTTGTAAGTTCATTTGGGGCATGTCTCAAATGTTGGTAGTTCAAGCTCGCTTGAGGTTAATGTGGTAATTTAGCCACATTCCATTGTACTTAACGTTTTTTTATGTGATTAATACAAATTTACCGGGGTAATCCTTTACCCAAAAAAAGGTGAGTTCATAGCCCCATGTTTTACATTTATAATGATTTACAAGTTTTGGGGTGAGAAACATATGCATGTTTTACAAATTGGACGTAGGTGTACATTTTACTTGAATACGTGTTTGCCTAAGTAGCGATAACCCATCTGAGCCCATAATCATGAACTGTCAGTTACTGTTGTGAGCGCGGATGTTAAAAATAGATCTATTTGGGATTGACATCCCCGTTCGGGTGATTAGCTATCACTGGACAAACGAACGTATACCATGTCGGACATAGGATGTTGTGGGCTAGAACATCATGACGGGCAATGTTGGTAATTTATATAGCATTTCATACATGTCGAGCTTCAGTGTCATCAGCTTAGGAAAACGTAATTACATTTTATGATGTTTGCATCTGTTGCATTATCATGGGGAAATCTTGCGGTCCAATATTATACATTTACAAACCTATGAATTCACTCAACATTATGTTGACGTTTTAAAGCAATGTTTTTCAGGAGGATCATAAGGCACGAGGTGCAAGGATACATTGGTGTCTTAAATATTTTGATTTCACATGCTAAAGATTTAGTTGACATTACATTTTGGGATATAATTGTTTATGAAACCTAAACTTGTATATTTGTATTTTTGAACAAGTAAAGCTTGGGCTTTTGTATCAAACACTTTGCTAAATCCAATGTATCGAAGAGTTATAATTAAAAACGACTTTTGTCAATCTTAAGATATCCCTGTTTTATTGATCTAATGAATAACCATCCCCAAACCCATATTCCGCTGCGATCTCATTTAGGTGTTACAGATTGGTAATCAAGTCAAGGTTTAGAGAACAAGTCAAATTTTTTGCTAGACTATAACCGTTTTTAAACATTGCATTCATACAAGGATTTTTACGAGACAATATAAAACATACACTACCTTTGTTGCAATTAGTTTGGTTAAGACTAAGAAGCATTTATGATGAAAACATGTTATGGTATAAATGAATAATACTATAAGAGTCTTATATTAAATACTAATATAAGCTATTTCGGATTTTTAGATATATCATATCGATTATGAGGATTCAACTTACATAACACGGAGGTATCTAGTCTGTTTGAGTATCAGACATTGGATCCCCAGGAGTTGTTAGACCCGAGTACGAGGGACTTCCCTGGATGCTAGATGACCCATATGTGCAGGTCGTTTTACAGGCCCCACCATCACTAGACTACGTGCCTGACCCTGAGGAGCCAGAGCAAGAACCACCTCTACCAGACTTTGTTCCAGAGCCGGTTTATCCGGAGTTCATGCCACTAGAGGATCAGGTACTCCCAGCTGAGAAGCAGCCACTGCCTCACCCACTGTTGATTCGTCAGGCTATGTTCCTGAGTCCGATCCCGAGGAGGATCCGAAAGAGGATGATGAGGAGGACCCTGAGGAGGATCCTGCTGATTATCTTACCGACGGAGGAGATGATGGCGATGATGAGGATGAGTCATTCGATGATGACAAGGATGATAATGTTGATATTGAGGGGGATGAGGAGGAGGAGCACCCAGCTCCTGCTGACTCTAAAGCTATTGCTTTACCAGCTGTTGATCAGGCCCCATCTGCTGAGGAGACTGAGCGGTTTGAGACCAACGAGTTTGCAGCCACACCACCACCACATCTTGCATACCACATTACTGCTAGGATGTCGATCCAAGATGAGCCACCTACACCATTTTGGTCTGAGGCAGAGATTGACAGACTCCTTGCCATACCATCACCTCCACCATCACCACTTTCCTCATAGTCATCACCACTGCCTCAGATTCCTTCTCCACCACAACCCTCGATACTATCACCACTACTAGTATCATCACCACTCCCAGTATCACCAACACTACCTTTAGCACCTCCACCATTACCTGTTAGTCCTACTTATCCATTAGGCTACAAAGCTGCGATGATCCGGCTGAGAGCTGAGGCCCTATCTACTTCGTATTCACCACCATCGCATATCATACTCTCCTACACCAGAGCAGATACACCACCATTAGGTACCCTACCATCAGGGATACCACCACTCTCACCCATACCACTAACTACTTCATCACCACCTTTGCATCTACTCTCTACTGATCGTAGAGCAGACAGACCCGGGGTTATCTTACTGCCTCGGAAGAGGATAGGTATCGCTCTTTGTATGATATATAAGGTAGGAGAGAGCTCGTATGCCCCCACTGCTAGACCTCCTAGAGGTTCCAAGGCGGACTATGCGGGATCTAGAGAGAGATGTCGGTTATAGGATCACAAACACTTGGGATGAGATGCTGGTTGACATGCCAGGGGCACCAGCGACTGATGAGACAAAGTTAGGTCGGAGGATGACCAGCTTTGTCACTACTGTCAGACAGGATACATATAAGATTTACGTGAGACTGGATGACGAGCAGACTGAGCGACAGTTGATGGATGGTCGGCTCAACATGCTGTATAGGGATAGGCGTGCACATGCTTGTACAACTCTACTGATGGAGAGAGAGGCTAGGATGTCCTGAGAGGCTTGGGGACGATCCATGGACACTAGTGATCTTGCACGTTTAGAAGTTATGTCACTGCGTACTACTGTATTGGGTCAGCAGACAGTGATTACAGAGTTGCAGGCAGCGGACCGCAGGAGACAGGCGGCGATTACAGAGTTACTGGCAGCGGACCACGGGAGACAAGCACGGTTCATTAAGGCACGAAAGCTGCTGAAGAGACTACAGACCCAGATGACAGAGTTTTAGAGACAGCAAGGACCCGCTAAAGGTCCGGCACAGCCTGATGCACCAGAGGAGGCTGGTAGCAGTTCATAGATCTTGTTATGGCTAGCTATTTTGTACAGCATACTAAGTATTACATGTAACTCCCAGCTAGTATGGCTTTAGGTTGTATATATTCTTTTATCTTTTAACCAAATCATAGTGATCATTTTGTATCTGAACCATTCATGTATGTTTTCTAATTTATATATGGAATGGTTGTATTATGTCATGTCTGTAATCAAATTTATTATGAATGAATGTCGATTTAGCTTATCTATTGTTAATATTCAATTAAGTTGTATAGTTCACTGCGTGTTGTGATCTCATTTTTCTTATTATGTATATGTCATGTCATGGTTATGATTTTATTAAATCTAACGGGTATTATAATTTTTTATGATTTGAAGAAAATGGCACCAAAGAAAAGGACCATGAGGTTAAACCCAGAAACAACAACCACAACCCTCGCCACCACATCTATCACTAATGCCCAGCTGAAGGCAATGATTGACCAAGGCGTTACTGCTACACTGACATCACGTGATGCAAACACGAATGACGTTGACAGCCACAATTCAGGAACAGATGTTAGGAGAACCAAGCGAGCCACTCGTGAGTGCACTTACCCAGACTTCATGAAGTGCCAACCTCTAAACTTCAAAGGCACAGAAGGAGTTATCAAGTTGACTCAATGGGTTGAGAAAATGGAAACTGTGTTTCGCATAAGCAACTATTCTATGGAAAACCAAATCAAGTTCTCCACTTGTACTCTTCTGGGAAATGCTCTAACATGGTGGAACTCCCACGTTAGGACTGTTGGTAATGACATTGCTTATGCAATGACTTGGACCGAACTGAGAAAGAAGATGACTGACAAGTACTGCCTGAGGACCAAGATTAAGAAGCTCGAAGTCGAGCTGTGAGATTTGAAAGTGAAAGGTACCGATGTGATAAGGTACAACCAACATTTCTAAGAACTAGCATTGATGTGTGTTAGAATGTTTCCTGAAGAATCTGATAAGATTGAGAGATATGTCGGTGGCTTACCAGACATGATCCACGGAAGTATAGTAGCATCCAAGCCTAAGACAATGCAAGAAGGAACTGAAATAGCAACCGAACTGATGGATAAGAGAATCCGTACTTTTTCTGAGCGTCAGACAGAGAACAAGAGAAAGTAAGATAATAACCAACAACAACAACCACAAAACAAGAGGCAGAACACCAACAGGGCTTATGCAGTAGGGACTGGTGAGAAGAAGCTATACGGGGGATCTAAACCCCTATGCCCTAAGTGTAATTATCACCACGATGGTCCGTGTGCTCCTAAATGCCACAAGTGCAATCGAGTTAGCCATCTGGCCCGTGATTGTAGGAGTCCTGCTAATGCCAACACTACTAATAACAAAAGGGGCACTAGGACAGGTCAGAAGCCTACTTGCTATGAATGTGGTGCCCAAGGACATTTTAAGAGGGAATGTCCAAAACTAAAGAACAACAATAATTGAGGCAACAGAGCTGGAAATGTCAATGCTCCAGCGAAAGTGTATGTGGTAGGCCATGCAGGGACAAACCCAGACTCTAACGTCTTGACGAGTACGTTCCTTCTAAACAACCGATATGCTTCTATCTTATTTGATACGGGTACCGATAGGAGTTTTGTGTCTACTGCATTTAGCTCCCAAATTGATATCACATCAACTGCATTAGATCACTATTAAGACATTGAACTAGCCGACAGGAGAATAATTAGGTTGAACACTATCCTTAGGGGTTGTACATTAAACATCCCGAACTACCCATTCAACTTAAACTTAATGCCCGTAAAACTTGGTAGTTTCGACGCTATAATTGGTATGGATTGGTTGGTGAAATACCAAGCGATCATTTTGTATGCCGAGAAGATCGTTCGTATCCCCTGGGGAAATGAAACTCTAATCGTTCACGGTGATGGAAGAAACTGAGGAAACGAGGCTCGTCTGCACATTATATCTAACACCAAAACACATGAATACATGATAAAAGGATGTCCAGTATTTTTGGCATACATTACTACAAAGGAGACGGAAGACAAGTCAGAGAAGAAGCAACTTGAGGACGTAACGATAGTTTGAGATTTTCCTGATGTATTCCCTGAGGACTTGCTGGGTCTTCCTCTGACTCGACAAGTGGAATTTTAAATCGATCTGATACCTGGTGCTGCACATGTAGCACGGGCACCTTATCGATTGGCGCCTTTTGAAATGAAAGAGTTGTCAGAGCAACTGAAAGAACTATCTGACAAGGGCTTTATTAGACCCAGTTCCTCACCTTGGGGAGCTTCGGTCTTGTTTGTCAAAAAGAAAGATGGATCGTTTCGAATGTGCATCGACTATCAGGAACTGAATAAGCTGACAGTGAAGAATCGTTATCCACTCCTAAGGATCGACGATTTGTTTGATCAACTACAAGGATTTAGTGTTTATTCTAAGAGAGACATGCAATCAGGTTATCACCAGCATCGAGTACGGGAAGAGAATATTCCAAAAATGGCCTTTCGAACTTGGTATGGTCATTACGAGTTCCAAGTTATGCCATTTGGCTTGACAAACGCACCAGCGGTATTTATAGATCTTATGAACCGCATGTGCAAGCCATTTTTGGATAAATTTGCGATTATCTTTATTGAGGATATCCTTATCTACTCCAAGAACAAGAAGAAGCACGAAGAACTGTAGGATCCCGAATAACACTTTATAACATACAATCGATCATGAAATCGGAACTAGAAATGAGAAAGAAAGAGTTGTTCTAGAGAGAGAAAGAAGAGAGAGAATTGAGAGAGAAAGTGAAAAGATATTTTTAGATATTTTGAACAACTTCCTTTTTCTAAAGAAGAAAAAGCTTATATACCCCGTCACGTTAAAGGTACGCGCGGGATATTTAACTAGGACCCGGGCTCGGGTTTTGCTTGGGATTAAACCCGAAACATATACAATATTAGATTAACTATCGAGCCCAATTCCCGATACTTTCCTATTACAACGTTAACTAATTAAAGACCGAAGCTCCATCGTAGAGTGACCGAACTTCCTTGTTCGACTCAATAAATTGAGGCTAACAAGTATCATCCACCCACGACATCAACTCTCTAATCGATAACACAGAGGGGAAGTCTAAAGTCCACCATCGACCAACGAGGGCCCACACATCCCGAGCGAGATCACAATGCAACATCAAATGATTAATCGTCTCATCCCCTGTATCACAAATACCACACTGATTCGATTGCACATTTATACCTCTATTCATCAAATTCATCCGCGTAGGAAGCTTGTTCAGAAGCATTCGCCATATAAAGATGTTTACTTTGGTTGGCATTTCTTTTAACCACCTAGTCGCATAAGTATCCAAGCATAATGTCCCTTTATCAATTAATTTCCGGCCACACTTCACCGAGTAAATGCCATCACCATCACCCGTCTATATCCACCTATTACGTTGATTAGAACTGACATGTGTCTCGAGAAGGCTCAATAGGGCGACCCATTGATCCTTTTCAGCCCCGCCTCTCGGGTTTCTTAGTAAAAAAGGAGCATTGGGAGCAAGATTAAGCCTATTTGCAACAACAGACTCAGGATCCTGATCTAGATTGTAAACATGCGGGTATAGATCTTTTAGCAAACCGTAGCTTATCCAATAATCTGGTCTCCAAACCATCCCCGACTTTACGTTTAAGAAAATCATCCAAATGAACATTCTTTTTTCAAGTTCGCGAGAAACTTTTAGAATGTTAATCCAAATTGAACCGGCATTACCCCTTGGCTCGCTATCCTGCATTCCACTATGATGACCAAATAAAGATTTAATGACTAAGCAGATGGGTATACCATAAATCTCCATTTCCACTTAAACAAAAGAACTCTATTAAACCCGTAAAGGCTTCCAATTCCCAATCCTCCGTCTTTTTTACTCGCCATGACTTTGTTCCATTTAATCCACGTCATTTTATTCTCATCCGTATCCGCTCCCAAAAATAATTGATTTCTAATCGCCTCAATTTCCTTGATGACCGCAATAGGAGTTTTGAAAATACTCATATAATAGATCGCGATGCTTCCAAGAACTGCTTTCTTATATATTTTTACTTTTTTCCCACTTATCCTTCTACTCATATAAATATATAACCTATGTTTTTCATTAATTATATCTCTTTATTTAAACCGTTAATTTTTTACATGTCAAGATCTCAAAAGTAAAACGATGAGTAAAAATGTTTAGAGGAAACGATACGCATGGCTGGTAACCATGCGCCATACTACCAGCCAAGAATTTTGCTGCGCCGACGATACCGAACCTTGGCTGCTAAATTGTGGGCTGGCAAATAACAGCCAGCGCCATAGCTTGTTATCTTTTTTTTCTTTTTGTGTATTTAGTGGGGTATGTGTGGACCCATAACATTATTTTTTTTTGCTATGGCTTGAGCCAACGAGAGAGGCACTTGAATGTGGTGTCACAGCAATTCTGGTGTCATAACACTTTTGCTGATGTGGCAGCACCTTTTGGTGCTATAGCTTAAGTCATGGCTCATGAGTACCTAGTGCTCTCAGTAGAAAGAAATACCATTTCCTTTTTACTTATTCTAATCTTCATATGTAATTAGCTAATTTATGTTCAAGTGGATCGGTCAAAATTGCAATTCCGATCCCAAGACACGCAATTATGTTGAATTGGTAAATATGTCAACGGATCAATTCAAACCAAAGCACCGAGTTTTGACTTTCTGGGTTGACTTTCTTTCAGAATTCACATTCTATCCTAGTTTTTTTTTGGTTTGATTTGTTTTATATTCTTGTTTTGAGTTGTAACAAATTCAATAATGATGTCATATATGGTCTTTTTTTGTTGCTATATTAGAAGTGCTCTAGAGCAAATGATGAAATGAATAATGAATAATTATGTTTTGGCATAAATTAATGATGAAACTATGGGTGACAATGTAAATCCGAGATCTTAGACATGTTAAAAATTGGGTAAATGGCACAAAAAGATAGCAAACTTAAGGGTAATTTTTAATTAAAGTATCACACTTTTTTTCTCGCTTAAAAAGACACCTAACTTACTTTTTTGGCCAACTTGGGTATTTTCATTAAATATTTAACAATCATCCGTTAAGTTTTACATTTCAAGTCCACCGCCGCTACCACCATTATCGATCATCGTCACCACCACTAATATGTTTTTAATAAATCAGATTAGGTGATACATTATTTAAGATGATTTATTCATGTAGATTACATTATTTGACAGCGGTTATCATCATTCGACATTTCGCTTTGTCAGATCCCATTATTATGTTTTTAATATATGTGATCATAGCCTCATAGGCCTGAATTCTTTATCCATTTCATAGGTTTTGACAATCTACCATTGAAGCATGATATAATCTTTATTTGTGTTGCTTTCTGTTGTTTTTCTGCTTATATTTTATGGTTTTCAAACTCATGGGGAAAGAACAGAGATGCCATATTTGCTTGTTACAAAACTATTTTTCCAGTGAAAATGGCAAAAATAATCGACCTGGTTTCAAGAATGGGAGGCTTGGTAATGGCGACGATGATTGGGAGTGGTGGTAGCGGCCGTGAACTTGAAATGTAAAACTTAATGGATGGTCGCTAAATATTTAACGAAAATTCAAATTGCAAAATATTAAGTTAAATGCTTTTTTATGCAAGAAAAAAAGTACGATACTGTTAATACAAATAATGTCCAAAAACGTTATTTATATTTTTCGACCTCTCAATGTTTTGATAATAACAAAATGTGAAA
>BQNB010114199.1:0-21799 GCA_026074375.1 Tanacetum coccineum
CATTGTAGTATTGACATTAATGTTTTCTTCAGCATGTTCACAAACACTAGCAAATACATTAGTAACAGGAAAAATAGGAAAATTAAGAATATCACCATTCTCTTGTTTAATATCTCCTACTTTTTCTTCATCACACCCATGCTGAACTTCTTGTTCCATTCTTCTGAGGCTTTTAGCTCCAATTCTGAACAAGTCATCCAAGGTCTCTTCTAAGCTAAGATCTTTCTTATCCAATGGAGGGTTAGGTGTGTGTGGTGACTGATAAAAAAACATGGATGTAAAACCATGAGTGGGATTCTATAGTCCACTTATCTTTAAACATTGCATAGCCATGTATAACTTATGCTCATCTATAGTCATGCTATCAATGTCCACTTCACTTTTCCTCTTTGATATTGCTAATTCATATCGCTCATATTCCTCTAAAGTCATATTATCAATGTTAACTTCTTCGGTACTATTGTGAGATATGGAATAAAATTTGGTACATGGCTGAAGGGTTTGAAAACAAGGGTGTAAAGGAGGTAGTCTACAATACTCATCCTCATTAATATCCTCATTAGACTTTGGGTATTCTAAAACTTTGTAGAACCATATAGGGGGTAAATACGGTCTTTTCAACTTCTTCAACGTTTATCAAACTTCAAGTCTCAAAGGAACCGAGTGGTGTTGTGATCTACTTATCAATATGAACAACAAGTAGATAGAGAGAGAGAGAGGATGACACCATGATATATACTGGTTTGGGGGATTGGGGGTTTAGACCATCCATACGTTTAGTTGTGAATCCATGCCTATACTATTACTCTAGTATAATCCTTATGGTAGACTATAAACCGTATTACAACTTCGCTCCACCGATATGCACTAAGATCGGTACTCACTAAGAAGAGCCACTCCCTATGGTATTCCGCCCTTGGAATCCACCCCTAAGAACCTATGATTCGACTTAACCTTTAGGATTAAGTAGATCAACTAGGACCACTAAGAACTTCCCCTTGGAAGCTTACCAAACCCCAACTAGATCCTTAATGAGCTAAGCTTGATTACTAAGATACAAGACTTCCCATACAAACAATTAAATGAATGATAGATTGTTGAACCAAGTCCTAACCTAACCTAGAGAATCGATTCTAAATAGAAAGGGTATAAGAAAGAAGACTCTCAACTACTAACACATAAGTGTGGATTAAGTACTAGTGTGTCTCTCTTATGGGGATGTGTTCACTTCAATGAGATGATAGAATGAGAAGATTAGAACACTTTGTTGTTTAGAATTAGAACAAGGAGAAGAGAAAAGCGAGGAAGAAAGAATGGCAAGAGGTAAGGAATACAATAACTAAGAGGGGGTATTTATAGGCCAAAAATATGGAAATGGCAAAACCTCACAGCTAACGGTGCGCTGACCCACGCGTCAGCACGCCATCAGCGCGCCAGAGCCATCTCAGGTTTTTCCAGTTTTTGGCGTTTTAACAACCCGCTCTTGATAAACCCCCAATTGTACTTCATGATTTTGACCTTTCTACTATTCTTACACTTAAGGTCAATCAACTCAAATAGTCATTTGATAAAAACATTAAAAGTAATTTAGAAGAAGATTTAGGAGTGTTGTCCCATATCAAAGAGATAGAGAAGAAGTATTAGGCAAAGGGTGTGTTTAGGTATTCCTCATATGTAAATGGTTTAGTTGGAAACTAACCATTGTTGGGTTGGTGAGTTGTCATAGTTAGGATAGAAAGGAATATGCCAAAGGAATATTCGGTACTTGGTGAGAAAGTGTGGATGTTGGAGGGATAAATTTGAATTTCAAATTCAAATCTTATTAAGCACATGTGGGATAAGATGAGAATGAGTGAGTTGGCATAATGGGATATTTTGGAGCTTAAAGGCTTGTGATTTAAATTTATAATCTATTTCAACGTGTGAGAAAAGGATAAGAATGAGTTGGAAGTAAGTTGGCAATGGGTTGTAGTGATGTGATGTTTTGGTGCCTAAATATCACATTCAAATTGAATGGTTAAGATGAGATGGTGAGGTGGTAAAGTGTGTAGGAGAAGATTGGTGAGGTTGTAAGATTTGAATTTAAATGTAGAGGTGTTTGCGGAAGAGGTGTATGGAAAAAGCTTGAGAGAGAGTGTGTGTGTGTATGTAACTTAAATTCAAATGAATTGTTGTGTGAGTGTAGAATGAAGAAGAATGAATGAATAGAAAATATGTGGTAGAGAATGTTTTGATGAGATGGAAAGGAGCGTATGTTGGAATGTTGAGGGAAAAGAAGTACATCAGGTACAATGATGTAAGGAATGTGAGTTGTCTCATGTGGGTATTATTTAGGGAAGGATTATATGGAGAAAGGTTTAAGCTTGGAGATGGTGTTGATGATGAAGAAAATAATAATCAAAGGATTGATTATGGTTTAATAATCACATTGCCGTTAAAAAAGAAAAGAGATGGGCACATGTGATTATGGGTTGGTTTAAGAAAGGAGTATATAGAGTGTGTGGAAGGTGTATAATAATTTTTTAGGTAGAGGGATTAACAAATGATTAGGAGGATGTTTAGAAGATACGTGATTGTGTAGAGGACATGTGAGGAATACATGTGGGAGTTTGTGAATAATTTATATAGAAAAAGGTAGGATGTATCAAAGTAAGATTAACCTTCAAATACCACAAACTCAATTAGTCATTTAGACTTAATTCATGATATTCAACAATCGATTTGATTACTAATCATCTTGATGTAAACAAGCTAAGTGCTTTGCATCTCAAGTAAAGCATATCCCATAATGGGAAAGGATGCGTTTACGCAAAGTGACCTTTAACTTAGATTAACCAATAAGGGAGTAAAACTTGTTATGTGATTAGGAACAGCGTAAATCTGGATTAAGGTCAAATGAATACTTTCGTTTGATGGTATATTAAAAGTATATTCATACTAGGTTTAAAAAGAAGTTTCGACCTTGGCCAGAGGCAATTGATAAAAGATTTGAGTTGCCATTTCGTTAAAAACGGGTGGATTTGTTTTTGCTCCTCTCTAAGTCTAAACCTCATTTGAGAGTTCCCAGATGATCAATTATCATATTCATACCTTTATTGAAGTCTAAACCGGAGCGCTGACCTACGCGCTGACGCGCCATCTGTGCGCCAGAAACTTGGTTCCCAGTTTTTGGATTTTGGCTATCGTTTGTAATCGTATGTGTTGCAAATGTTTATTTGTCGTCATTAAAACATATAGGAGATCCTAGTCAATGTTGCACCAACAATCTCCACCTTTTTGATGATGACAAATACTCTCTCGCTCGACGCTCTCTCGCAAATAGAATTACAAACATACAAAGATGAAGAGCGTCATTGATGTGGGGACTTGCGTCCTTTATCTTGGCCTTGTAATTGGTGGAAGCATGACTTGGCTCTTCACGATGCTTGGGAGGTGTGCTTATCTTCCCACCGTAAGCACGACGCTCGTCTCTTTGCTTTTTTATTCTACAATTTTGTCAAATTAAAAGGCGAGATTTTGGTCTTTCACGTGAAGGTTGATATCTTTTGGTTATAGAAGAGAGATTAGTTTTATATCTTTGACTCATGATCACTCTAGATCGCTGCTCTCCCTTGTTCCAAGAAGGGAAATCTATGGGTCATAAGAGCATTACCTTTCGAGTGTTTTTGGCGACAATAGCAAACAAGCAAACACAAATTGAATATGAAGACAACATATAACATGTTCAGAGTTCAACATGGGGTTAGCTTACCATTTGAAGGCTGGAAACCATGGATTGATATTACGTAGTGTGTATACATAAATTCATAATCATGTATCAATCAATGCTAAATAAAAGTTGCTAAAGATGCATACATAACATAAAGTTTTAAGGTTCACAATGCAATATGCAAATGCAACACACAACATTAAGTTATTACAAGACAAATTATTTGGGAGATCAACAAGTCCTTAAACCACACAAATTAATGAAATGTTTAAATGTCTTTGCAAGACATTGTGGTTCCCACCTTTTCATGAAGTTCTTCAACACCTCGAACTTCGTCCTTGTTTCTCTTCTTTGACGCTTTCCAATCACATATGACTTGTATGCCATCCTATCTCCAAAGCTCATGTTTCTCAATGTTGGTTCGTCCACTTCTTCATCCGTGCTAATATGCTGTAACACCCCTAAAAATCACAACGCAGCAGAATACCACTTTGGGGTGCTACTTCATAGTCCACACGCATAAGTCGTAGAAAACGACTTTTATTAAGACGTTTTAAAATTTCATTTAAAAATGTTGTTTCACGTTCGATTTAATTTATCAGAGTTGCACAGGTCCCCAAAACAATTTAAAACGAAATCCATTATGTCATAATACAAATCGAACCCAAAAATGGTTTTATCGAATGTGATTATTCACTGAGCCTTTAATCTTGATATCCGTACTTCATTCCCATCCAAGCAATCAAATAACCTGAGATAAACATGCTAAAAACGTCAACAATAATGTTGAGTAAATCCATAAAGTTTATAATAAAACATTTTGAACACAAGCATAGCAAAACAAGTAATTCACAATCAATACGTTGCTAGATCTATAAACCGAACCTTAACCAGGTGCCCATCCCGGAGTGATATTGTTACACACTCCCAATGCTAAATACAACATGTTGGGAATAAATCTTCATCAAGAGTTAATACTGCCAAGGTATAACTAACAGTACTAATGGAGTTAGTACTGTCAGTACAAACTTAGTACTGCCAGTGTTAGTTAATACTGCTAGAAGAAAAGTTAATACTGCTGATGGTTAATGCTGCTGACTTGGAGATAAGGATGCAAAGAGATAAATATAGAATGTATATCTTATACATTTTAGGAAGATTAATCTGATCTTGTATCTTTATGATATAGGGGTACAAGCCTTAGATCATGAAAAACATTATTTTTGGTTACTTTTGTGTTCGAAAACCTTACAAATAGAACAAAATTTGATTTATTTTTTACGGTCTTAAAAACCTTAAAGTTTCATTTATTCTTTGTTCCTATAGGGTTAGTAACACTAGTTGTACAAGAGTTTTTGCAAAAAACCCATCAAAAAAGTATCTTTTTATGTTTTTGAGTTTTTGAGTTTCGTAGTCGAACAACTTGCTTTTTGTATTCAGCTCGGAAACAACTATACCGAAACAACTTATATTTCCAGTTGTACCGTACAACTGAATTTTGTTTTTGTTAGCCGAAAATTTATTTATAGTTTGTATTTTCACCGAACAACTAAAAGCTAGTTTTATTCCGAACAATCTCAAGGGCAGTTTATACCGAACAACTCAAATTTCCAAATTATACGGTTTATTTCTTTGACTTGTAAAATCCCGTGAAACATTAACTTGTTTTCCCGGTTTTGTCAAGAATTGTAAAATCCCATGTAGTTTTAAGAATTGAAACACTTAAAAGACAACTTAAACGAACACAATTTCTTTCTACCACCGTTAGATCCGACAATAATCTTTTAACATACAACTTTCTCAATGACGACTCTTGCTGACAAAGCAATTCTTTCGGGTGCTGACAATCGTCCACCTATGTTGGAAAAAGATATGTATGATTTTTAGAAAAGCATAATGGAGCTATACATGATGAATAGACAACATGGACGAATGATCCTTGAATCTATTAAAAATGGTCTACTCATCTGGCCTTTAATTGAGGAAAATGGAGTGACTAGACCAAAGAAATATTCTGAGTTATCTGCTACGAAAGCAATCAGGGGAAGGGGGGTGATTTTGATGTCAAGGACAACAAATATTTCTCCCAAGGACTAACACCAGAGGTCTTTTGCATTGGTTAGGCATTCTTAAAGTAGCCAAGGAACTTTGGGAAAGAATTCAACTTCTCATGCAAGGAACTTCATTGACGAAACAGGAAAGAGAGTGTAAGCTTTATGATGAATTCGATAAGTTTGCTTATAAGAAGAGTGGAAAACTACGTGATTTCTACTTGAGATTTTCACTAACTCAATGACAATTGACATAGTACAATATGAAACTTAGAAACAATTTTAGTGAACACACAAGTTTGAATACTCTTCCTCCTGAGTGGAGCAAATTTGTGACATATGTCAAACTGGTTCGGGATTTGCACACAACTAACATTGATCAGCTTTATGCTTACTTGGCGACAATGATATTGCTGTAAATGAGGGTTCGTTTAATGCATGAACGCAACTCAGATCTGCTTGCTTTGGTTGCAACCCATCAGATGACCCAGTCTTCTTATCAAACTCATCAAAACTCATACCAAAATACTAACTTCACCACTTGTATTTCACCATATCGTCTACTTCAGTATGGATCACTTTATCAACTTTAATAATTACTTAACTCGATCAATCATCCAACTACCTTTTTCAATCATTATCCATCTATCGTTATCAATCATCCGTTTACCACAACGTTTATTCTCCTATCACATCCATCCCTCCAATTGGATATGCTCCCACAAATTTAACCTAACAACCTGAATCGGATCTAATTGTTCAGGGTTCAGAAAGGTGATGATCCCATTGATGCCATCAATCACATGATGTATTTCTTGACTGCTATTACACCCCGCCTAGGCAGAAACACGAGGCGTAACATCATGGATATCATCAAAACACAATGATGTCAATAATAGAGAGAACTAAATGAAATAGATAAACAAATGAGACACAATGTGTCATGACAATATCTAACACAAGATAAAGGAGTTTTGCATTATGATAGCAAAGTTCCTACTACAAGGAAAACATAATCCAAATGATCTAAAAACGTCACATAAAAAATCAAATAGCAAACAATTCAAATGCCAAAAAAAAATCTAGGAGTTAAACTCCGCATGCAATGCCTACGGTCTCACTAGCCACTCCTCCTAACTTCCTTATCCTCAAGAAGATTACCTAAAAATGATGCTTAAAACTTTAACATAATGTTGGTGAGAGTCATAGGTTTATAAGACATCGATAATCCAATCCAACTGTAAATTATTGTGTATAATAAAGAAAAACATATGCAGGTCAATAATGAACTATCGTTACAGGCTAACATGCAAATCCAAATCTATCACATAAAATTACTCGACAAATTGACTAAAGACGTCTCTATCGTACCAAATGGTCCCTATGGTTACCCCCTTTGCCCAGGCTATGGATACTCCCAAAGTAACTTCCTTGCTCGCCTAACGGCCACAAAACCATCCCACTAAAACAGGGCCATGGATACCCGCAGGTATTCCCCCATGACTTAAGTTCGCAATTCTCAATTTCACATCACAAAAACATATAGCACACATCATACAATAGTTCACGTATAGTACCATGCATCTTTGTACATCATATTCCTACTTTGTCCTCTTGGAAATTTAGTAAATAAAATCCACGGTGATTCTTATCTCATTTTTCACTCAAGTATCTTAGGCTGTTTCAGCAAGCCAAAAGTCTTTGACATTGCAGCCTTCACCTCTTAAACAAATCCTACAATTGCTAACATAGGTAGCTATATCCTTTTCTACACGTGGCTACCAATACATGTCTCCAAGGTTATAGTACGTCTTATCTGCTCCCGGATGTACCAAGTACCTTGATTGCAAATGTACTTTGCATGTGCTAGGCCTCATTCATTACACTTCCTACCATTAGAAAATCTTAAATTTGTTCATAGTACACTCTCATCTCTTTTCTTTTCCATCTGTGGATCTAAAGCATGTAGCTTTCTGCGAGTACGTTCTTCTTGCTTGAACGGGTTCATTTGTGCTGCCATTATCATTCCATCTTACTCGTCTTGATTTCACTCTTTCCTTTCTACCCTACGCATCACTCACTACACTACGCTTTATCGGAGTTATCACAACAAAATCATTCTTTAAACGTCTGAATGCCTTCTTCTTGTTTACGCTCCACTCATACTAAAAAAATGTCTGAAGTCTAATCTTTGTAAAATTCATTTTAATCATGGTTGTCATAAAAATCTAGAGATAGTTATCTAATGGTGTATCGCATCTTACTACCATGAATCATTTTAAACCTACTTTTCATAATAAAATTTAGAATTTAATAACCACACGACAATTTTCATAACTTAATTGTATAGGCCACTTAAACATGTTCTATTCACAACGATCATTTTAAACACATTTTATTCACAATAATCATTTTAAACACAGTTTTCGCCAAACATCACCAAGATATTCTTCAAAAGGGTTTTTTTTATAATTCGACATCAATTATACTATATGTTACTCAAACAAAGGACACCGCAATACCAAAAGGGATTTTAAAACACCGTACAGACTCTAACACCATTCTGTTGTTTGAAAACGAAAGAAAATACCAAAAACCATATACTCAGAATAAAATCAAACGAACTCGTACAAGAGAAACTTATGCAAGACGTTACGGATCCAAAAGAAAACGTAAGGTCTTATCCGAAATAACGATCAACAGAGCAAACCTAAAAGCATCGATACTAACACGTCGCCAACGGGTTACGAAAACCAAGAGATATACAACCAAGGGAGTAAATATCCGTACTAAATTGTCACGAACAAATAGTGCTTAAAAGGAAAAATTCTGATATTCCTACGAGAAGTCAACTTACGGGAAAACCAGTGAAATGTACTAATAACCAAAAGCAGCAGATCCGAACAACCAATATACATCAAGACGTCGAATAGGAAGATAGGACCTCCTTACAACAAAGTACGATGAAGGGATTCTACACTTAGAGTTAGGAATCCGAACGAATAATCGAGCAAACGAACAACCTCAATAATAGTAATAGTAGTACTAATATGTATCCGCAAACGTTAGATAGAAGGAAAACTTACTATCTACACAACTATCCATAACACATCCGCACATTAGGTTAAGAGAATAATTCCCTAACCATATAACCATCCTTATCAGGATTGCAAACATTACCACACCTCACACTACCAAGTAACAAACAAACATCAATCAATGCAATCATGGTCACAAGTCCACGTGTGTGATGCCTTTATAATTATGTCGGCCGCCATAATTATAATTGCCTCCTTTCACACGTGTACTTACTTCCAAGACTACACATCTCAATGATCACTCACATATAAGCACATATACCACATTGCACATCTTAAATCACTACCACATAACACATAAAGGATGCTCCAACAAATAACTACTTACTTATATAAAGATAAAGTTAAAAATGACATAAAGGAATGAAAGTCTCGCAGCGCCTCCAAAATACTAGTAAAAGAATTAATCAATAACAACGTGACAAGGTAAAAGACAGAATAAACCTATGTTGAGCCTCGCATGGGTTTGACTTTACCTTCGCAAGCGTCACCCAACTCCGCGGGTCTAGCCCTACTACGACTATCCAATAAGCTATCAACTACTCTATCTCCTTTGGTTCCACAAGAGGCTCCTCACACACTTAAGTCGAGTAGGGAAAACGGTTCCCCAGCAAGACTTCTTATGGGTAGGGGGAAAAACATAGCTAAAATACTTAGAAAGTAATACATATCATATCAAATAATGGTAGGCAAAATAACTAAAATGACAACTTAGCAAAATACGAGATATATAAGCTATGCAAAAATTGAGGGGAAGCATAGCAGTAGGGGTGTGCACGGTTCGGTTTGGGTCGGTTTTTGGCTAAAACCGAAATCGAACCGAAATATTCGGTTACCGAAACCGTTCTGTTTTTGGCGGTTCGGTTTTTTCGGTTTATTACCGGTTTCATTTCGGTTTTTGGGTTTTTCGGTTTTAAACAGTTTATATTTGGGTGTGGCCAATTTATATCAAAAAAATTGTTTTACGTTGAAAAACGGTTATTATTCTTTACTTTTTTTTGTCAATTTGAGTCTAATAATGTTTATTCCAAATTTCTACAATTACACACATCTACATGAGACACACACACATGCAAATAAATATATACATAGTATGATCATTATCACTTATGTAACGATATATTGTCAAATAAACACACGTACATGACAAACACAAACACCCATATAAACATTAAGATAAATATATTATAATTACACCCACAAAATGAATATGAATTTAAAATATTGATTTATTATTTATTTATTTATATTTTATAAATTATATATTATATAATAAAATAGTTTCGGTTCAGTTCGGTTTTTGGACGAAAACCGAAACCGAACCGAAATTTTTCGGTTTTTGAAAAAGTAAAAACCGAACCATCGGTTTCTAGTTTCGGTCGATTTTTTTGGTTTTTGGTTCGGTTTTGGTTTTTTCGGTTTTTTCTGCTCACCCCTACATAGTAGTTATAACATTAAACACTTAAGCCCTAAATGCATCTACATGAAGGACTCCTAAGTTATAGTCTAGGCTCAGCCACCTACTTCTCTATAACCATTGTCTCTGATACCAATCTGTCACACCCTGCCAAGGCGGAAACACGAGGCGTAACGAGAATGTATATCATTACAACACAATGACGTCTACATAGAGGAACTAAAATGCATTAAATAAACAAAGCATAGACACAAAGTGTCATGAAAATACCCAAAACAACACGATAAGACCAAAGGCGTCTTATATTGATGAAAAGAGGGTTCTCACCAATTTCAAGACATTTCAAAACTTCAAAATCCATCTAAACAATTCAAACCAAAATATTCAATAATCCAATCAATGCAAAAACATAAACTAGGAGGTTCAACTCCACTTGCAGCCTATGGTCTCTCTAGCCACTTCTCTTAGTCTTAACATCCTCATGATGCTCACCTGAAAATGATGCTTAAAACGTCAACGCAACGGTTGGTGAGAGTCATAGGTTTAAGACACACAATACAATCTTTAAATCAATTACTGTGATTATTAAAAACAATGCAAGACAATTATGAACTATCAAGAACTTATGCTATCATGCAACCCACATCATCATATTCAAACTAACAAACCATACACTGGGTAGGCGTACCCATTCGATCCCAAATAGCCACTTACGCACCTAAAAGTCCAGCTAAAACTTATACTTAGGCCTGGACCAACACTGTCATTGAGTAGGCGTACTCATCCGATCCTAAATCACTATCGTTGAATAGGAGTACTCATCTGATCCCAAATCAATAACACTTGACTTGTCAATCATAGTACATGCAAATAATACCACAATCAACATGTAACATAAAGTCATATAACAGTCACACATTGTCCATACTCAATTAACCACATAATCATAGCAATCAAAACCTTTTTAAACCACAAGCATCATTTCCATCCCAATTTTAAAACAATGTAAAAAGATGGACTATGAAACTCACCTCATGCACAAGCAACTTCCAAACAATATCAACACAAGCTACACAAAACAAACACAAACGTGTTACACGCGACCAAGCTAAAAGCTCAATTCCATGTAACACTCATATGATGGGTGTCTAAGGGTTTGATTAACCATCATGGGTCGCCCCGACACCATGCCCAACCTTAACCATCTTGTTACACATTATACTAGTTAACTATAATTTATCCAAAAGTGTAGAATTTTAGCTTGTCTTAACCAACTTAAAAATCATACTTGCTGACCTTTATAAATTATACCAAAAATCATCTAAGCTCCTTTATGTGTTTATTAAATACCTTGTGATTCCCAAGTATTAATTACATGTGAAACTACCCCAAATAAAATCCAACTTCAAAACTGTTCCACTTCGGATCTGATTGCACACTAAAATGTTTGACCTTGCTAACCATACTTAGACAACTAATCAGAGGCTAAAAATTGGTGTGAGGTTAATAGACATATATAACTTAACTACTGTACAAGGGCTAAACTTAATTCCACTTTTAAGTTAGGGTTTCACCCTCACAAACATGACCTAATTCTGACCCGTATTTACTGTTTTGACCACTTTTGTTGCAGATATAATTTTTTTAAACGTTTTTCCTGAACAAAACTTAAATGGGATTCCTTCAACATTCCACCCAAGCAATTCTACACTCAGGAGTGAAGTCATGTGACGCTTGAGTAACACCGAAACCAAGTACCCACGCCTACCGTTGTCCCGAAATAGTTCTTTGGACGTTAGTGTTATTGAATTCAAGTAAAACCCATAATTCTCCCATATATCGCACAAATATGTTATCAAAACCTTCGGTACAAGTACCTTCTTAAGGTTTGATAGTGAACCCAACATTTTACTTCTACCAATCAAGGGTATAGTTATATCTGGAATTCAGACAATCTTCTTCCTCAGAACAATGTCAGGAGAAGAATCCGTATCCCTTACCATATTAGTTCCTTTCAAATACGTTAACAAAAGAGTTTCTTAGAAATCAAAAGTACCATGCCTCTTTGCAGAATCATAAAAAGGATTTTTACGACCCTCGTGTTTTCTTTGATTAGACAGTCTTGTATTTGTTCCTATTCTTCTGGTCCGATTGAACCTTAGCAATATTGGCATGGAGTTTGCAACGATTCAACCAAATCTTACATAAATTATTAAGACCAATCTCTCCACATTGAACACGTTTATGAAGCGAACAAACCCCAGATCGCTTGCCGTCTTTCAATTCTAACTTCATAGGATAAAAGTGTCCAACAACGTGTCCATATTGTTTACAAGATGAAACAGGTCCTTGGATGAGACAGAATATGGAAAATTCGAAACAAATATCGATGTTGATATCTTGAGCTACATCATCCTCCTTTGATCTAAAGCTCCCCCATCAAAATTTTTTTTTTTGGATTGAAGGGAGGTCTATAACCAACGATTACAAGTGACAATCAATGGAGGTAAAATCTGGGGATAAATGGTGGCAAGGAATGATTGGAAACGGAAATGGATCGATTTGGGGAGATAACTCAGATCTAAATAACTAAACCCTAGATGAGAATCCCGCCTAACACGCTCGATATGAGAATAATCAATCAATGATTAATCTCAATTTCAGGGGTTATAACATGATTCAAACAAAAGGGAAGAAGGAATTCAGATCAAAGATTTTCATTTGAAATTGGTGAGAATTAAATTGGTGAGAGAAGAAATTTTTTCTAGGTGTTTTGTTATCTGAGAGAAGAAAATAAACTATTTTGTTGGTCAAACATACAAGAAGAAAAATATTATTGAATGGAACTACACAAATCAATCCTTCAGTTTTTGGATCCTACTAATCAAGTTCATCTATTAATTTTCCATAGTGTGACAAACTGTCACTAGTTTTTCTGCAGAGATTATTTTAATGACTTTCCGACCTTAAAAACCTTCGAGGCCAAATTTTCTGAAAAGTAGACTCTTTTGGCTTATTCATAGACTCAAGAAACATATCAATACACGTTTTTATCATTTAGATATCAGTCGTTGAACACGATCCAAAATTCTGCTCAACCCTAAATCAAGTTTTAACGCAAATCTAACCTAACCAATTGCATGAACATGACCCTAATCAAGCCCTAATCACTCTAGCATCATTAAATATCATTAATATTATGTATTTTATGTAAACCCTAGATCCATCAAAAATCATGTTACATGAATTGAAAGAATAATCAAAGAAGGAGAGCATACATAACGATCTTACTTGAATTAACACGATCTAACACCTAGATTTCTTGATCAAATTTTTTTTTGTCTTCCTTAGGGTTTTGGGGTTGGATCTCATGACACAAAGAGAAGAAGGGAGAAAATATGACTAGGGTTTTTATTATATAAACTTATCTAAGTAGAATCCTAGTCCAACTATAATTTTTAAATAAAAACAATTTTTTTCCTTTTCTTTATAAACCGTACGCCCCCTTTAATTATATATATTTTTTTATTAATTATACTTATATTTACATTACCTTAATTTTCTATAAAAGTCTATGTAAATTTGGTAAACCTTTTTACATAAATGTTACTTACTAAACTTTCTAAAAATAATTTTTTATTTCACATCTCACTTTCTATTTATGGAAAGTTTACTGTGAACTTCCATATTTCACTCACATGCTTCCCTTCCAATAACTTACACTTCTTATAAACGCTTAACTCCTAAAAACCAAGAATTGACGTAGCAATGCATGCAACATGTCTTTCATTTCCATTATCACCACACGTGAACAAATGGAATACTTAACACCAAACTCATATGCACACAAAATAAGATAATCATTTACCTCTAAAATGACATCATGCACATATGTAAACCACTTCAACCTACATAATGAACACATAGCACGTAAGAAACATACAAAATAGACACTTAGCCATTTTTAAAGGTATAAATTAACTTGCTCAAATCACGGTTGTCACAAGTTGCCGTATAGAACTGACTGAATAGGCTAGTCAAGACCTATATATCGAAAACTGTTTCAAATGCAACTAAGGAAGAATGTGAGACTGATTACATTTCAAATGCAACTAAGGAAGAATGTGAGACTGATATGTAATCGTGGTAACATCAACTTTTATATTTTTTTTCTTTTGGTGAGGTTTTATGCGAGTAAAAATTGATTGTTTTTAATAACATGGGTGATGGAATATTCATCAAAGAGAACTGCTGCACTAATATGGTTCAATCTGTCCATTTGCACATTCAGCTTTTTTGGTTCAAAATTTGCAGCTCCACATTATATTTGTTATTATTGGAGTTCATTACGGTATGTTTTGATATTTATGTATTTTTACATTTGTTTTAGAATATATTACGTTCTTACCTTATTTTAGAAAGGACCTTGTCCTTACCTTATACGGGCAATGTCGATAGACTTGCGCATTGGTCTTTGTATGTATAGTCTGCTACTGCCATTCCATTTCAGTTTCTGTATTATTATCTTTTAGTATTTTTGCATCTGCAGCGACTGTTTTCCATGTTTTGCTACTATGTTTGAAACTTTTATTTCAACGCCCACGTGGCCACGTGTATAAGAAACTATTGTTTGTTAAAATACATGCGAGATTACATTTCAAATGTTAAAGCGCATAACGGCATAAGAACATCTGGCATTTAGTGTTGGGGCTGTTAATTCTTATTGCAAATGGCTTCATTTCTGAGGGAGCCGAATCAACAGATGGTGTACATGGTGTACACAGATTACATTTCAAATGTTACAAGTGTAATATGCCTAAAAAAATATGCCGCTGCGGGAAATAGAACCCGGGTAACCCGCGTGATAGGCAGGAATACTTACCACTATGCTACAACGACTTTATGTTTCAAGTACTCTATGTTGACTATTATATCTTATATGATTTTCTTCTGGAGTTGTTTCAAAAATAAGTAATGTTCAAATACTAGTAATTCTAGACCACTTGGAACAAATTCAGCGATGTAAACATGTTGTACCAGTTTAAATACTATTTAGCCGACTATCTAACTTATTCATTCACTTTATGTAACTGATGTTATATGATATTCATTTTTATGAATGTTGGTACCTATTACCAAATACAAGACTGAATATACCACAAATTAAAGTATATAAAGAAGATAATGACCTAACATGTAACAACACTAACATATGAAATTTGAGTAACAAGATTACAAGAGTATGGAAATGAATGGATATATCATTGTTGAATGGTTGGTCAACTCTACGCAAACTGTAATTTACCTAGACATCAAAATTAAAGTACGTAGGAGATATTATTAATTGTATATTTATTATGAGGTATTCTACAAAGTACAACCGAATTGGAATGTTAAGGAATTGGATTGTTAAAGAAATTGGAATCGTTAATGAATTGAATATAAAGGAATTGGAATTTGTGAAATTTTATCGCGTGTTTGGTGGAAAAAAATAAATGAAAAAACAAATTCTATAATTATATTTTATAATAATAAATATAATTTTTTTTAAAATAAATAAATAAATAATAATAATATCGTGGTTTTCGGTACGGTCTTACAAAAAACCCGGCGATTATGCCTTGTAGGACCGGACCGGACCGGACCGACCCGGACCAGACTATTTCGGTCAGGTCCTCGGTCCGACGTTTTGGACCAGTTCGGTCCTCGGTCCGGTCCGGTCTTGGCCGGTCCGGTCCGGTCCTCGGACCGTGCTCACCCCTACTACATATTAAGCATTTTTGCCTTCTAATTTTAAAAGGCTTGAATTTTTAAGTTACAACCATTTAAGCATACTGTACAACCAATAGAAACATAATTAGAATTTTTAACAATGAGTAAAACTAAACATCCGTTTCGTTTCCTTGTGGTTTTGCATTACCACAAAACTATTGTAGACCTTATGACCAAAAAAATGCCACCCGTCCGTCCTTAAGTGGGAAACGTTTTCTGTCGTTGGTCCCTCTATTTAATGATTGTTAATTTGTTCCGTTAAATTCTTCATATGCCAGCCACACGAGGGTAACCTGGTCATTTTACTTGTATGGCCCACAATTACCAACTGAATAAATCTTAAAATGTCCAAACATCCATCTTGTTTATTTATCATCTTCAACCACAATATCATTTATTCAACACCGCTCCGCCACCGTTACCCCTACCACCGCCACCGCCCTCACCACCAGCAGCATCATTATCAAGTCACCACAAGTATTACCACATTGCATCTCTATCCATTTCACTCAAGAATATATAGTCAAGAACATAAATCAAAATCCATAAACACCTAAAACATCATATACATATCCACACAAACCAACACCCATATTCATCAATCCACATTAGTTTCCTTTTATTCTTTAACCCATCCCAAACCGCCAAAGTTTACATCTACTGTGCAAATAATTAACAAGAATATATATTTGGATTTTCACGTCGAGATTTTCAAAAACCCAATCATAATTTATCTATGATTTACAAACTTCATTGATAACTAAAAAAAATTCACAAGATCTCAAACAAAATATCTAAATGAATTACACCTAAAACCGAAAACATGATGCGAGGGTGGTGGCCGCTGGATTCGTCTGTCTTAGATCTGTTGGAAAAATGGTAACCCGTACCTACTTTGTGAAGATGGTGGTTGCAGGTGGGTTTCGACCCGGCCTATATGAGCTTGACTTTTTATCAACCCGAACCCATTTGAATACAAGTTTTTGTTTGAATGTTTTGTTTATGGTTTAATTTCAGTTTTGGTATACCAAAAGATTTTGGTTGAGATTTAAATATAGATAAACCTTAAATGAATTAATTATTTAATTTGTGGGTATAATGAAAGCTGGGTTGGATGTTCACGTTTTTTTATAACTTGTAAATGAAAAAAAAAATGGTTGTCATTGTTGCAATTGAGGGATATCAAAAAGCAAGAAGAAAGCAATAGTTGAAATTGGGAATTTAATATAATTTTGATGGAATGAGTTTACTGTGAAATAAATGGGTGATTGATCTTGGTAATTTATAAAATTGGTATTTTTGATTTTAAGGTTTTCTTTAAGATGGAGATATGGAAGAAAATTGAGGTGGGTAAAAATGGTGTTTTGAGATGAAGATAAAGAAAGTAAAGTAAAGGGAAGATGATAATGTAACGAGTGAAATGACCAAAATGCCCTAACGTGGGTATCACATATGGGCAGTAAACAAGCGTTATTGAAGTCCGTTAGAGGGAGGGACCAACGACAGAAAACGTTTTCCACTTAAGGACGAACGGTGCATTTTTTTCGGTCAAAGGACTACAAGCTGCGGTCAACGCAAACCACAAGGACGAACGGTGTAGTTTACTCAAAATTATATTACTCCTACTATCTATTTGTATATTCCTCAATGTGCTCCATTAGAGTCTCGATTGTATAAAAATATTGTACCTCATAATTTGATATTGTTTATTGGGTTATCCAGTATTGACCATCGTGTTGCCTATAATACGTGTTTGGTACAATAAGCCGTGGATATTAACTTTATTTAAGCTTTTTGTTGTCGCACCTTTTTGCATTAAGTTTATTTGCTGTTTTCAACTTTTTCTTGATTTTCAAATGTGAAAGTGTTATGAACATGACTTTTACTACGGTTTGAACAACTCACCGTGTCTGAACAATGATGATGACAATGAAGTTATTCTAGATGATGAGTTAGAGTGTGATGACGACTATGATACTTTAGACAAGTGGTAATAAGGAGGTATCACAACCAGTGTCGTAGCTAAGCGAACAGAGACTTTGTGCGAAAGCTTATACGGTAACTAAATACGATGGCCAAAATTATATTATACCAACTATGGAAACCAAAATCATTGTGTTTTGATGATATATCTTAAGTTTTAACAAATATTTACAACATAAGATTGCACAACGGTAACAATTATTATTAGAAGCGAATTTTGAAGCTCAAATATATAACATGACATATATTTTGAGGCCCATATAAATTTGAGGCCCTGTGCAGTAGCACACATCGCACACCCTCGAATACGGCTCTGACCACAACCAATCACTTCTTTGTCACATTAGTTTTCTCTTTATATATTCAATTTTATTATCAATTTAGTATAATAAAACAACCACCACTAATTTATTTTTTTCATCTTTTCTTTCTTTAACAATAAAATTAAATTTTGATTTAAAAAAATTTGCATTAATAATTCAAATAAAATAATAAAATTACAATAAAAATTCAAATAAAATGTAATTACAAATAAGTGTGCATTTGTTCGATACGAAATATGTTCCACTAAATAACCTTTAAGGCTTAGATGAGTTTCTTCGTTAACTAAATCACTAGCAACTTATAATGTTTCTTCATATGTTCGTTCGTAAGAGATCATCATCACGATATTGCTCTTCCGGATAGAAGTCGGAAAAGATTGCCTTCCCTTTGTCTTTTATAATCATACTAGCAGGGTATCCGCGCTTTTCAACGGCGAGTACCCTGTGATTAAGGTTCATGCATCAACAAAATAAGAATGATGAACTGATTAACCGGAGAAAACTAAAAAAATTATCTCATTCCGACCCGATTCACCCGTTTAAAAATAACATTAATTAATGTGTTTAATTAGTTTATACTTATAACATATGCATGGAGCATGGAGAACAAAAATGTTGTACATTTTACTTTAATATTTGTATTTAGAGTAAATTGCAAAAATGGTCCCTGTGGTTTGGCCAAATTGAATATTTGGTCCGTCAAATTTCAAAATTGCAAAAAATGTCCTTATTTTCAAGGTTTGGTTCCACTTTTTATCCTTGTTTAACTTGAAATGACTAAAATACCCTCTGCAATTTAGTCAAACCACAAGGACCATTTTTGCAACAATAAAAAAAAATTAAAAATAAATCTGTAAGAAATTTTTTTTATTTCGGTTTCATTTTACGAGCAATAATAAAAAAAAATTCTTTTCAAATTAAGTTTAAGAGCAATAATTAAAAAAAATTAAAAATTTTTTTTATTTCGGTTTCAGTTTACGAACAATAATAAAAAAAAATTAATTTTAATTTTTTTTTATTTCAATTTCAGTTTACAAGCAATAATAAAAAAAATTAAATTTTTTTTTATTTCGGTTTCTGTTTACAAACAATAATAAAAAAAATTAAAAATTATTAATTTTTTTTATTTCGGTTTCAGTTTACGAGCAATAATAAAAAAATATTTAAACAAAAATTTAAATTTCTTTTATTTCGGTTTCAGTTTACGAGCAATAATAAAAAAAATTTAAAATTTAATTTTTTTTATTTCGGTTTCAGTTTACGAGCAACAATAAAAAAAAATTAAAAAATTTTAAAATTTTTAAAATTTAATATTTTTTTATTATTGCTCGTAAACTGAAACCGAAATAAAAGAAATTTAAATTTTTTTTAATTCTTTTTATTATTGCTCTTAAACTGAAACCGAAATAAAAAAAATTGAAATTTTTAATTTTTTTTATTTTTGCTCGTAAACTGAAACCGAAATTATAAAAAAAAAAAATTTAATTATTGCTCGTAAACTGAAAACGAAATAAAAAAAATAATTTTTTTTTATTATTGCTCGTAAAATGAAACCGAAATAAAAAAATTAAAAAAAAATTACATATTTTTTTTCATTTTAAATTTTTTTTTTATTATTGCAAAAATGGTCCTTATGGTTTGGTCAAATTGCAGAGGGGTATTTTAGTCATTTCAAGTCGACCAATGACCTAAAGTGGAACCAAACCTTCAAAACAAGGACGTTTTTTGCAATTTCAAAATTTGACGGACCAAATCTGCAATTTGGTCAAACCACAAGGACCATTTTTGCAATTTACTCTTGTATTTATTAATTAGTTGTTTTGATGGTGAAGGGTTTGTAACATGGTTGTAGCATAAACTTTATAAGTTGTATTACTTAAAATTAAGTTGCATTTAAGGATTGTATCATAAGTTTTATAAGTTGTATTACTTACAATTTTTTGTGTATTAATTGAAGAGAGATAGGCATCCATCTATTATAAGGGCATCCGCTATGGTGGTTTATGAAAAGGTTTATAAAATTACGAAAAGGTCTAAAACTTTGTAAACCATAATGAATATTCATTTCAAGCTTGTGTGACATGAAGAGGTCTAGAATATTAGACATTTTCATAATTTAATGCACTTACATTATGTGAGATGTTTATAAAACTTGAAAAACTTTATACATAATTGAGATAGATTTATACAACTAAAAGGTTTATAAATTAATGTCATAATACAATTATAAACCTTTATAAAGGTTTACCATAGTAGACGCTAGATTATGTCATATGATGCATGTGCACATGATATCCATTATTATCTTAAAAGTAATCGGTCGTGCGGTTTTTTTTTAGTATAGCTCACTTTTTCTTTGGCGCTCAAAATGCTTGTTCCACATCTTTTCTTGCTTTTCATGCGATTTCTTATACCTTATTCGCTTCTATCATTCGCATATGACTGTGAAATAGACTTAACAAGAACAGACCCATCCATCAAGATATATTTCGTTAGTCAGATAATATCTCTATTTATAAAGTAGATCGTTAGCCACAAAAAACCTCTAATGCTTTCCCGTCTTTGAGATCCTTGAATACAGGTGACTCACGTATAACGTAGACATTGTTGTTCGTCCCGAAAACACCAAAAAACTCATGCCAAATAAATATGCCTTGTGAAGCAAACGCTTCAAGTAAAATGAACGGATGTGGCCCTTAATCACCTCTACATTATTGAGCATGATATGTGTAGGGTATTAGTGGTCACTCGCACGGCCTATAAAGCATGCACAATGGTAAATAAAAAAATAATTGTCATGCATACCAAACCTTTGTTAACTGGTATGTGCTTAATTACACATACCATTTTCCATTAAAAACGGACTTAAATGACTAAAAACGTACCAAAAATACATTGAATTTGTATGTTTTGCATTTGAATTTTGCAGGGACGGATATTCAAAAACAAAGCCAAAAACGGACAAAACCGAGCACAGAATGGAAAAGGCAAAGTCAAATCAAAGCCAAAGTCAATCAAAGTCAGAAAGTAAACCCTGACAAAGTCAAAAGTCAACCAAGTGAAGAAAATACAACTTGAGGGACTAAAATTGCCAAACCTCAAGTTGTATTACAAGAATAACAAGACAAGGGCTGAAATTAAAATTTGCAATAAAGATATATAAGATGAGGGACCAAAGCTGCCAACTTACCCAAAACCATTTTTCCCGCCTAACAAAACCCAGATATAACTCACGGGTTTCGTCCCACCCTTTTACCCTGCAACCTCTACAACCCCTTGGGTAAGACATTTCCCCCTCCTCAACTATCTCCCCCCAGCTTTATAATTGCCATGTTGGCAATCCTTCACCACTTTCAAAGCTTTTCGATGGCTATGATTGACTCAAAAGAAGCACAAAAGAAATTGAAGGCTGGGATTTGCTTTAGAATCACCTCACACAACAAGCA
>BQNB010114200.1:0-21799 GCA_026074375.1 Tanacetum coccineum
GTTGGGGATAAACGACCCGGGAAAGCTCTATACTACTTCTCGGTTTCATTGATTGCTGGTTTTTACACTTAGATATATATATTATATTTTGTTATATATTATATATATTTACGGTGTGAATCCAGCCAGTCAGTAATCATGATTATGAAGTATGAAATTAACTTGAAATTACTATTGAACTCAAGAGTTTGCGTTCATGATTACTTTAGTTAGTATAATAATGTTTACTTGTTAAGACGTAATTATAAAGTCCTTGAATTAATCAATGACTTAAAACATAAAGTAAGTAGTAAAATTGTTGTGTCATCTTGTTAACACATTAACATGATGACCTTGAATTATTCGAAGACTTGTAAGGTATAACTTGACATGTTCTGTTTTTTTGAAACACATGAACATAGAGTTAACATAAGGCCCTTAAATTATTCAAAGACTAATAATGTATACTTGACATGGTTTGTTTTCTTCTAAACACATGATCAAAGAATTCTTGAACTGTTCTGTCTTCTTGTGAACACATGAACATGGAGTTAATGTACTATTCAAAGATATATACGTTATAACATGCACTTGGTTTTAAAATACTTTGTATTCAATTTGGCTCGACCCAAGTGACAAGTATTTTATCCAAAGAGAATTAAGTTATCTAAGGAATTCTGGTAGAGTCTCACAATTCCAATACTTATAGAATACCACTCTATCATGGTATGTCTAATGTGTTGAAACAAACTATATTCGTATTGTTTGATTTCTGATAATTATAATTGCTCTACCTCCAAAATCTATCAAGGTTAGAAATTTGCGTGTGTCATGGATACACTTAATATAGTTCCAACCTAGATGGTATTCAAGACATTATCTATTAATAGATTAGGGATGAATCCCATTAGGTCTTGATTAAAGTTCTAAAATTTGTTAATATCTTGTGAAGCATATTATTAACAAGCTAGAGATGAGAACTGTAATATGTATTTTGTTGTCCCAATTAAGAATAATTTATTGTTGCTTAAATACTTAGTGTTTAGGGAAGTATCTCTTCTTACAAAAGTAAGTAGGAGCATCTAAAAATCTTGAAGATATTCAAGAACAAAATACATAACCTTCTGAATTCACTTGCTGATGTCATACTAAGGTTAAAACATAAAAATGTTAAACCAAAGTATAATGTAACTCTCATTCATAAATCTGCAAGGATGCCTCATCAATGGAGTGATATTTTAATATCAATGCTGAGCAATATAAGTTAAAGGGTCATAATAAACCTGCTAACTAATAAGATAAATTATCACATCTTGGATCTGATAAATATCTTAGAACTATGAATGATAAGATGCAGTCCTTAAAAGACAATCAATGGTTTGAGATTGATTGACCTTTTACCAAACAGTATACACGATGCTAGAGAATAATCAATCCCAGTTAAAGTAGGATTTCATCATTTATGATAAATCTGCTAACTAGATATGCTCAACTAAGAGCATTGTTACAATACACATTAAAGAATGAGAATACTTTACATTTTAAGAAACTGTAAAGATGACTGTTTGAGATAGGTATGTTGTTGACTTCAAATACCTCATAAAAGGTACTGTCACATTTCCATACTATGATTCTTGCAATAGTATGAAAATATACATACGACACTCATCATAGCGTTCAAATTCTTCATAAATTTGTGAATTTGAAACAAGTATTTGGAAAGTTTACTCAGATAACTATTTAGCTATCTTGTAAATATGTAGTTGAGAATGTTGGAAACATTGAACTTCAACTTGCTAATTAGTTTCATGCATATCTGTTTTAGTATTTGGATAATTGGGATGTAAGACAAATTTTACTTTCTTATGAATGAAGATACGTGGTATTTGTTATTCATACATATAATAATTGTTATCCTATATTTGCATGTTTAATCCTTGAGTGATTATATCATTCTAAATATGTCCATTGTCGGTTAACAGTATGGGAATATTGTTACAAAAGACAAATGTGAGTGTTGGTTATATTCTTTGAATATATGGATGGTTCCCGCCAAACTTATATGTTATTCACAAGGGAATCATATTGGACACCCCAACCTTCAAATATTTACTTTTGTATCCTTAGTCATGAGTAAAATATCGAAAAATGGTTAGTTAAGTCATCCTTAGACTTGAGAATACAAACAAGTTCTGGTATGTGTGGATATCACTTTTTAATTCTAAGTCAAACGCTAACCTGAAAATGGTAGTTATAAAGGCTATTATTGGAAGTGATGTGAAGCAGCATTCACAACACTTGTATTCAACAAAGAATTTGTTCCTCCACTTGATGTGCAGTATGATACCATTGGCGCCTCTCCAGAATTAATCAGATAATTGTGTGGCCGCACCCAAAGGGTAATCCAAGATGATTCTTGATTACATTTGGTATATCTGTATTAAGTTCTATAACGAGAATCTAAGTGGTTAAACTATATGGAATGAGTTAGAATCCATATCAATGGTTTAACGGTATTTAAACAAAGGGATGATTATAGCAAGAGATACATAACCATGCTACTGAGAATGTTTTTGAAACTTGATCTCTATCATTTCTAGTTTTAACAACGAATGTGAGTGTTACTAGACGTTTCCGTCGTTAGTATATGGGCTGTCTGCTACTCCAACTCCCTAGTGGGAGCTGTTGGATTATGGTAGTTGGATACGCACCTATACGACTAGAAATGTGTGAGCCTATTGGGGGCACACACGCTAAACACTTAGAGTGCGTTTAATGCTTCACGGAAGTTTCTAATGTAAACCGTTTGGACATAAAATGACCAAGACCTGATCCTAAGGCTGTCCTAGGTTGTAGCCGGCTATGGGAAGGATCTAGAGGCTGTCTAGGTGTATTCTTGGAGATAAGAATTGGAGGGGAGTTGTGATAAGACTCAAAGAGGAATTCTTTTAGTCTTATCATGAGTTAGGGGCTAGAGGTTATAAATACGCCCTCACCCTAAGCTCATTTACACGACACAACAACTAAAGAAACACAAAAACTCCTCTCATTCTTCCTCCATTAAATCATACGCAAGCAAAAACCCAATTAGGGTTTATATTCTGATTTTCGGTTCTCCTTTATCCTCCTTGTTGATATTCGGTTATTCCCAAGAGGCATAATCATGTGTGATTCGATCCCACAACCTTCTCAGGCGGTTTAGGTCTTTGGCTATACAGGTTCTCAAGTGTGACAATAGCTTAGAAACGCTTAGGGTTTTAATTGGTGAATTTCGGTCCACTTTGGTGATTTCCAGTTCATCCAATTTCGGTGAAAACCCTAGATATACATTCTGAATTTCGGTTCAGGTTTTAGGGCTTGGATTTGGTTGTATATTGGTTTACAATTGTTGGGCTTGGATTTGGTTGTATATTGGTTTACAGTTGTTGTTTGGGATACACGTGAAGCTAGGCTAGCATCCAGGGACGTGTTTGTGTGAGCACTCGTAGAGGTGAAAACTTATCCACTTTGTTTCATTAATATTCGATTCTTCAAGAGGTATGTTCCCTTTATGTTTTATTGTGTGTTAATTGTATACACCAGATTCATATCCGTTGCGTACTCGTAGTTGTTACTGGTTAACAGTTATTTAAATTCCAACAGGTGTCAATGAAGAAAGGGGTAGCGGTGGTGAGGTAGAAGAAAAGGGGTGCTTGCGTACCGAGGAGGTGCGATGTTAAATAGCTATTAAGAGGTGTTTGGACATTAAACACTGAAAAGACTGAACTGACATCGCAAGTAACAAGCAACTTTACGACATGTTAGAAAATAGGATCACCTGCGAAGCATTTTCGGGAATGACGGGACTATTGGAGTAGTATTGTCGTTTTCAACACTATAACAAGAGTTCAGGAACTAAATGGTGTAATTTAAAATAACTTGTAATAATAGCACAAATATACTCTTTAAAGGGTTAGGAAAGTACCTCGAGTATCATACTAACCCGTTATTTACGATGACAAATAACTTCAACACTTGGCTTATATTTGAATATATTATTAAGGCACAAACTTTTTTTTCTTCTGAATCACACTACATACAAACCGAGTTTTATAAAGAAAACATGTGCATTTGCACAGTTATTAAATCTAGTAACTATTAATACATGGTAAAAATATTCGAAAGTTCCGTATTTTGGTATATATTTTATTCTTTGAGATACTTCATTTATTGGTTACGACATAACCCATCATAACCCATCCATCGTTTAATATTCCACTGTAGTAGATAACATATAACATCGTCCCTTAGTTGATGGGGAAATCAGGCTGCTTTTCAGGTATGGCATTTTCTATAGCTGGTACCTTGATGTATGCGTCGCCCAACCTACATAAAAGAGGAAACTCACTCTGCACCAACATAAAGATGACAACTGTTAGTTTGCAAATCATCTTGAGAGTAATTAAATAAGTTCAGAACTAGTATAGGCTGTATAGCTGTAGGATAAGGTAAATGAGCATATGATATCTATCACATGTAAGTTGTTAAATAAATTTGAGCAGAGCCTACCATATCAAAGTTGTGTTGTTGCGGATAACCTATGAGAAATGGAGCCAAATACACATCAGCCTGCAAATTTCGCAAAAATTCATTTGATTTTCTAGTCATATGATTTTTTAATAATCAAGTCTAGATGAAAAAGGAAAGGAATACTACTAGCATAATGTCATCTCCTGTGGCATATTTCCCAGCATGATCTTTTAGTAAGGTCTCTAGAGCTTCACAAAGTCATATAAATTTGTAACAGTTAATAAGCCTCTTACAAGAAAATCAGGAAGAGAGAGGTGGTAAGATAAACGGATTCTATTTCATGCTGCTCCTTCGCGTAATTGAAACTTGTGATAGCATTCTTATATTTTAGCTTAACTTTTATAAAATAAAGTGTCGATCACACACTCAACTACAATAATATATACAATCCAACACACATGCAAAAATCTCACTTTCGTCCAAGGTGGGACTTGAACCTAGGTCAAAGGCCAACGGCGTAGTATTAATGTTCGTGCCCATGTGATCTTAGTTCAATAATTGTGTATATATTTATTTAGGTGAATTCCTCCATAGGTTACCCATAATTTTTTCTTAGGTTGGTTCCCAAACCACCCCTGCTGTGTTTAGGACGCAAATATTGCCTTCTTTGCCACGTCTGTTGCATGTCCACATCATGTTTACTTGTTCCAATGCAGCTATCTAAAATTTGTCAATGCTGCAACCTCTACCTACCACCAATGCTCAGTTCGTTTTCAACTAATTATGCTGAACTTTATGCAGCGGACTCTGGTGGATTTTTTGAATCCTTACGTCCCATTGCTCAGTTTGTTTTTCATAAAGAAACCGTGAGGTTTCCAGGTTTGATAGCTCAGATCGATTTCATTACAAGTTTTTGGAGCTTAAGTTATTGAAGTTGCAGGCAATGTAAGTATATAGTCTAGTTGTTTTAGTGTATTGTTTGATAAAAGATATACAAAAACATTATTTCTCCACTAGTATCATAATTATTTGTATTCTAAAAGAACTACTGTACTAAAGAAGTAAGCATAAAAGCTTTCAGTTTGAATGATAATCTAGTCACTGCTAGAAAGCCTTAAGATAGTCAATTGGCGTAAAAAAAGGAAAATGATAGCACGTTCATTAAATAAGAGTTAGTACAATAAGATTTTTGTATAAGTATGATATACGTAGTATCAATTTTAGGCGCTTTAATGTTATATTTAATCGTCTTTAATACAAATTTCCCGGTTACAGAGGGTAGGAAGATCGAAAAAAAGATATACCTGCAAAGCATTTTCCAAGATAGTAATGAACCCATGAAATCTTTTCATCCTGACCAACTTTTTCTTCGATGTAAAACTGAACAGGCATCCTAAGTAGAGGTTGCATGCTTGAGGTAACAATACTTGCATCCTAAAGATTTCAAACGAGGCAATTTTAATTCTACTAGGATGCAGGAAATTCAATCCAAATATATCATATCAATAATTGTAACATATATAAGAATGCATGAGGGCATCTTTTTCCAAAAATTTTAAATCTTAATCATGTTCATGCAAATCGGTCACCATAGAATTTATAATAACACTTTTAATCAATACTATAACATAAATGTAGAACACATTGATATCTGAAATCAGATAATCTTCTTTAATTCCTTGATTTATCAATAATGCAATTTAACTTGCTAAAGGTACATGATCGAGATAAAAAAATACCTTGTATCTCCAATACTCTTTCTTTGGAGCATTTGTACGTGTCTAGTATATATATGTCTACTTTTTACATATATGGCTTGTTGGTTGTTTATACAAAGTTTTTACTAATCGGTTTAGTTACACTAACATATATTGAAAGCTAGAAAAGAAGAAACCACAAGATATTACCTGATAGTTTACTATCCTTTTCGCAATGTCACAAGGTATCAAAGGGTTCTGAGGGTATGTTTCTTCAAGGTACTGTAGCATAGAAAGTATATAAAAAGGATGAACAATGTTTCCCTTACAATAAATAATATGATGATTATAGAGATGATATTGAAGAATTGAGCTATGATAGAAGCTACAAACCAATAGGATTGCAAAAGAATCAGCAAGCACTATATCACCATCAACGATTGCAGGCACATACCCCATAGGATTGATCTTCAAAAATTCTACATTTTACAAAAAAGGAGAGTAAACTATAGGACCATCCATGTAAAAGATTGAAGTTTGTTACTCACCCTGGCTGAACTGCTCTCTTTTAAAGAGGTTGACAGATTTGTGTTCATAATCAAGCCCTGTTGACAGATACAATAAGTTGAACAACATCAACCTATTCAAGGATATATAATGAATGAATGAATCATTGAACAAACCTTTCAGTTTTAGAGCAATACGAATGGTAAAGGAGGGCGTGCTTAGATATGAAGAATAGAGCTGCATCTTCTGTTAGGGTATATGACACATGCACACACCTCTCTACAAACATATGTACGGTATATAGCTCCTGCACACACCGCTCGAACAAACAAAGAATACAAACAAGGCTTACGGAAAGTAAATGCGGAATATAATCGACACAAGATATAACGTGGTATCCACGACTATGATAGTCGTGGCAGTCCACGGGATCAAACTAGAGAGATATTATTAAGCTCTGAGCTAAACTGCTCAGGCTCGTGCCAAACTGCACGATCGTGCCAACTTCACGACCGATGCTAAATTGCACGATCGTGCCAACTGCACGACCCGTGCTAAACTGCACGCCCCGTGCTAAACTGCACGGGGTACAAACACACACACCCACATTCTTAAATACAAGTTTACAATTACAATGAGGGGGTGTTTATAAGTGTGAGACCTATCTTCAGTTTACATATTCTACCGATGTGAGATTGGGTTTGCACCCAACAATCCTCCCCTCAAACCCAGTACTACAATAGGTCTTTCTTCCAACGATACAGGACGCAACATGTTCTAGAGTCGTTGACACCTGTCCCACAATATCTGAACGACGTGATATGCTCCACCTGAGCTATCGTTGAATCTGGATTAACTTGGGGTTGCGCCACCTGCGCCACACACATCGGGGCCTATATCAGTCTTCACAACTCAACAATCTCCCACTTGGAGGCTGATCACTTTATTGCTCTCTGTCTCAAGTAATCTCTGTAAACTTCGAACCACCTTCCCTTTAACAATGCTACCTCTCTAACCTTTCTGTACCGTCGAACATCCGGAACACGTTGCACCAACTAAACGCAGGGCTAGAAGACTTTCGATACAAGGTATCATGAACTAACATCATTAAACTAGGAATAACCTTCCCTTAAACAATGCTACTGCTCTAACCTTTCTGTACCACCAAACATAGGGAACACGCTGCACTAACCAAACTCAGGGCTAGGAGACTTTCGATCTCTGGTAAGACACCATCATCCGTTATTAATTCACTCGGAGGCCAGTTGAAGCTGCGTAGAAATTCAACTTCTCTTTCATCACCAAGCCGGTGAACATCTCTGCAAGGCTCTTCGTTCCAAGAATCTTCAACAAAGATAAGGAACCTTCACTTATCAATATCCGAACAAACTTTGCCTAACTGCAAACCTTTATATTCTTCATAAGATGAATCAAACTCTTAGTTATCTGTCACAGAATTAAACACTTTCTGCTTGAGCTCAGCCTAACTTTTTAATAGAAATTTTCAACCATATCAACTCCCTGCTCGCTTATGCAACTGCCATAAACTAGACTTCTATAGTTAACACAATGATACTCTTCTGTAGTCTAGACTCCCACTCGACTGTTGTTACACCAACTGTAAGCATATAACCAAGCACCTACTTCTCAGAGCATCTATCCTTTATCTCGAACACTAAGGGCAACTACCACTTAGGCTTGTTGAATTCTTCCATGTCGGAGCCTGCGAACAACATGTCATCAACCTATAACAGTAATATAATAGAGGACGAACCAGCCTTTTTTAAGTAGCAACAATGGTCCATAGCACATCTCTTGTACCCTGCCCTCTGTATAAAACTGCCAAATTTTAAGTACCGTAGCCTCTGTGCTTGAATCAGTCCGTATAGAATTTTGTTCAATTTGCACTTTAGGTTTTCTTTCTGCCAAGCTAGCTGAAAACCCTCGCTTTAGTGTTGTGTAGATGTATCATTCAAGGCTCCCACATAAGAAATCTCATGCCGCTAAAATACTCAAGACTAACCCGATTATAGTCATCTTCACAACTGGAGAGAAGATCTCATTGTAGTCTACCTCTCGTTTCTATTGGAAACCCTTAACCACCAATCTAGCCTTGAACCTTTTCCTGTCATTCTGCTCTTCTTTATCCTTGAACATCCACAATCTTTGTGATGCCTTCTTTCCTGCTGATATTCTGACTAAGGAATACGTCTGGTTCTTTTCAAGTGAAACCATCTCTTCAATAATATACTTCTTCCACTGTATGGATTATTTGTTACTCAAGGCTTCTGAATAAGACTCTGGTTCACCGTTCTCTGTCAGTAGAAAATAGTTTACTGATGGAGAGTACCTTACCGGAGCCCTGGACTCTCTAGGGGATCTTCGTACCTATGGAGTCTCAGAGCCTCCCTCCTTGGAGAATGCTCCATCTTCAGAGTCCCTTCCACTATCTTTGAAGCTTCCACTATTTTTGGACCCCTCACTTGTATTTGAGCTCCCACCTAGGCTCTAAGTGATTTCTAAACTCAACCCATGCTCTACAACTATGTTATCATTCTCTGCAAGGTTCCCTAGAATGTCTACTAACACCACTTGACTCTTCTGTATTGGCTTCGTTAAACTACTTGAATTTGTCACAAACCTGGCTCCATAAATCGAGTCCACAAATGTGATATCTCTGCTTCGGATAAACTGGTGACTCTTCGTATACCGAAAGCTGTATCGCACTTCATCTGAGCCGCTGCCTATGAATGTACATTTCATGGCTTCTCCGCAAACATATTTCACCTTAATAAATAAGTCACAACCAAATACCTTCAAGTGTGTGAGACTTGTATCCTTCCCTCGCCATTCCTCCTCTGGAATACGCAACCCTATCGGAATGTAGGGTATGTGGTAGATTAAGTAGGCCATACTAACTGAATCTGCCCATAACATCTTCGGAACCTCTACACGAAGCCCCGTGCTCTCTACTCTGAATGTTTGGCTTAATCTTTCAGCAACACTAAACTGTAGAGGTTTTTTCGGGACTATTTTCAGCATCACAATCCCGTTCTCGACATAAAACTTAATCAGTCAGCTACTATACTCTCCACCATTATCAAACTTCAAACACTTCACCTGAAGGTTTGCATTATACCTACCGCAACTCCTGCTGCAGTCTTCGATAACAGTATCATAGTAGCAGGATCCTTAGATTGATGCAATAAATGTAGGGCCATAGCGTTCTGTATGAACTTGCTCCAACCTCTATAGTTTCCTTGTCTTTAGTGACATTATGAAGGAAAGATTCTTCTGCTTCCCCAAACCACCTGGCTTACAAAAGTAGATATCTACCTTTCGTACATCTTGAAAATTGCCTTTGGAAGCTAACATGCTCATACCAATCCTGCTCATATCACCAAGTCTCTGGTGATACATAGCTGCACTACCACTACCATTAATAATTGCGCCAATCCCCTAGGGGTGTACCTCAACCATATACAAGCTTCCACGTTTGTTCCCACGAGCTACCACCAAACTACCTTTTGTAACCTACCACTGCTGGTCTCTGAATCCTACGTGGTAACCTTCCTCATCAAGTTGCCCAACTGAGATTAACCTTCTCTTTAGGCTTGGAATGTACCTAACATCTTTCAGAGTCCAACTTGTACCAAAAGGAGTTTTGAGGATAACATCCCCAATGCCTGCAATGTCTAGAGTCTTGTCGTCTGCTAAACGAACCTTACTGAAGTGTAGCTTGAACCTTTCTAACTCTTCTTTGCAATAGGTAGCATGGAACGATGCACCAGAATCCATAATATGATCCTTAACCGCATTCTCAACGCAACATACCAATGTATCATCAGAATCTCTAGCTTTCATGTTAACCTCCTTATCCTTGGAGGCTACAAGCTTTGAACACTGATTCTGAAAGTGGCCATTCTGGTTGCAATTCCAACACGTGATATTTTGCTTGTACTTTATCTCTCATATCTTACATGATTTCGACTTGTTTTTGTTTTGCTTCCTGCCCTCTGTCTTACCTTTTACCCTGTATCTGTCCTCTGCACTAAATAAATAATTCGTATATTCTCTGGATGTCTTCCGACGGATATCTTCAACAAAGAATCAAATCTCGAATCCCTTTGAACGTAAGCTTAGTAGTTCTATACGAACCACTAACTGCTATAACAGTGCTTGACCAACTCTAGGGCTACGAAGATAATAACAACAAAGCCTTCATACTTGTAGGTTTGGCTTTTGCCAAAGGCTCCTAAAGCTTCTTCTGATATAAAGAGTCTTCGATCTACATCTTACAAAAACCGAAATCATAACCATCATACTTTCGATCTTTAGCTTACTGTCTACTGCCATTGTTTATCGTAGCCTGGCTCTTGATACCACTTTGTTAGGGTATATGACAACTGCACACGCCTCTGTACAGACCTCTGTACAGTATATAGCTCCTGCACACACCGCTCGAACAAAAAAAGAATACAAACAAGGCTTACGGAAAGTAAATGCGGAATACAATCGACACAAGATATAACGTGGTATCCACGACTATGATAGTCGTGGCAGTCCACGGGATCAAACCAGAGAGATATTATTAAGCTCCAAGCTAAACTGCACGGGGTACAAACACACACACTCAGATCCTTAGATACAAGTTTACAATTACAATGAGGGGGTATTTATAAGTGTGAGACCTATCTTCAATTTACATATTCTACCGATGTGGGATTGGGTTTGCACCCAACATCTTCATCTACACAATCAAAAATAAATCCGTAGAATTTTATTTTATGTGTATATAACAAAAGAGAATTATCTTGACAAAAAACACATGAAATTTTACACACATGATATGATATTCTGCAGCATGCATCATGTTTGACTTAATAGAATTAAACACGATAAACTTGTAACTCTGAAAAAATGGAATAGTTTCCATATTGATGCGTTTTAGCATTACAATCGCGGTCATTATGCATAAAACAAGGTATTATTGTTATTACACTCAATTTCATGCGGTTCGTTGTCCAGTAGGTTATGAAAAGTAATGTTATGACACCTACACTTATGTGGTTTTCGAAAGGATTAGCTTTGCAATCCAAAAAGGCTAGCGGCTCAGCTTGTTGCTTGTTTGCCTTCACTATTATGTAAATAATAAGTTATTACAATAAAAAAAATTCATAACATTTCATGCTTTTCTCCATAAAAAAGAGTTAACTAACTCCCAATTAAGGAGCTAATCTCATGGAATTCTCAACAACTGGATTTTTAGGTTAAAGGAAAAATTGTATTGTGTAGGTTTTGTGTGTTGTGAATCAAATGATTCCGGGTCCCTAATAATGTTGCAGACTAAGTTGTTTTTTCCGCTAGTACTCATATTGTGGTGGGTACGTAGTGTCTCATATTGGCTTGTAATCCTAGGAAACATAAAGCGAATTTCCTAAAGATTGGAACACGCAATTAAGATGGGAACACAATCCTCGTTCAAAACGATGGGAGAATATAATCATCATGAGTTTATCTAGTAAAGATGGATTTGAAATCAGAGTACGTTAGTATGTCATTTCGAATTTATTTATATCAAGCTTCAACCTCTTTTCATTCTAAGCTCCCTAACTTTTCAGAAAATAGCACAACCTTAGAATTTCCTAGGTGTATAAAATTAGTATGCCTAGTTTCCTACCAAGATACAAATCAATTAAATTCATATCTATAACATCGTAACTGAAAGTCATTAGCCTAATTAGTAACCACATTACAAAATAGACAGTCACCAGGAGTGTTACTATCATATTCAATGACTCTAGGACAATCTTCGAACTTATCCTATTCTGACTTCAAAATTTACAATCACGTGTGTTTACGTTGATGGAGTTTATGATCCAGTTTAAATGACAACAAACAATTAGAATAGGCTCTTAACAGAACACGTTTAATGCAACACATCTAGCAAACATGTCAGAATACCCGTGAAGATCGAGAGTTAAACTCACACAACTGCAGTCATATATATACCCTCATCTAAGGACATCATATTGTCATGTGTACTGTTACCAAGGTCAACCTCGAGCTTCATATTATTTGTATTGAATGCGATAACAAAAACTAAAAGTTACCAACTTAGTCGTCTGTGCTTGATTAGGTTCTGCAAAGTATATTTTCCTATGATATATTTGCCAATAAATTTATTCCTCAACTGCAAGGATTTTAAATCTTGAGGCCAATGCTGACCAAAGAAGATAACAAACAGATAGAAAGCCGATAATAACGCCTTCATGCAAGTCTCAAGCATACATCTTAGATTTTGAAGAGATCTCACCAATCAGTATCTAAAGTCGGCTGTGTGCCGGCCTTTCAAAATTTTTTAGTCGAGTTTAATATACATGTACTGCAATAAAAACGTAAAGCATAAACCTTGGTGTAGAAAAGATGTTCACATACATCCAAAAGAACACTCCGTACCTCCTTGTAATATAAATAGCATCTATATTCAATAAAATATTAGTAATTGAAATTTAAAACACATTAAAGGTGCAATTTATATCTCAACTCAAATGCAGCTACCTTTAAATAATACTTAACATATAGAACTTTATAAGGATCGGTAAAGTACATTGAGTATCATATTGGTCCGTTCTTTACAATATATGACAAATAATCGCAACGCTTTATTTAAATAAATTCAGGCACAATCATTTATAACAAAAACATCGAATTACAAACTGAGATTTAGAATGAAAACGAGTGTATGCACAGTAAATAAATTTAGTAACTATTAAGACATGATAAAAAATTAATAATATACCAAAACTTAATCTTTTGTTACAGATTTTCTTATTTAATACTATAATTTAATTATGGTTACCACATAACCCATCAACGGCTAGTGGATGGGGAAATCAGGCTGCCTTTCAGGAATGGCATTTTCTATAGCTGGTACCTTGATGTATCCGTCGCCCAACCTAGATAGAAGAGGAAAATTACTCTACACGAATAAAAAGATGACAGCAGTTAGCTTGCAAAATCATCTTTAAAGTAACTGTTGAACTCAACTAAATAAGTTCAGAACTAGTAGCTGTTAACAATAATTTAAATGAGCAAATGATATCTAGCTCTTGTCAAAGTAAATTAGAGCATAGCCTAGCAAATCAAAGTTGTATCTTTGTGGGTAACCAAGGAGAAATGGAGCCAAATACTCATCAGCCTGCAAATTTTCAAAACTTCATTTTCAATTCTCGTCATATGATTTTTTAGTAATCAAAGTCTAGATGAAAAAGGAAAGGAATACTACTAGCATAATCTCATCTCCTGTGGCATACTTCCCAGCATGATCTTTTAGTAAGTTCTCCAAAGCTTCACAAGTTTATAGAACTAAGCCTCTTATAATAAAATCAAGAAAAGAGGCGGTGAAATAAAATGTATCTTATTACAAATTATAAGCTCCGCGTACATGTAACTGAAATTCGATCATAATGACAATCTTATCGTTTACCTAAAGTTTAACAAATGAAGTGTGAATTTTATTTTTATAAGGCAAAGTCGCACTACAATATACTATTGCTTCTACTTGTATGCTTATGTTTATATTAGAAGTAACTCAATAAAACCTTTCAATGTGAATCAATAATCTAGTCACTGTTAACAAGCCTTAGACTCAATTGGCTTAAACAAAGGGCAATGAAAGCATGTTCAATAAATAAGATACTAACTTAGTACAAAGAAAAATAAGAGTTAAACAAGTATGATATATCAATTTTAAGCACTTTAACATCAACATGCATGGTGTATTTCAGTCCTGGCTTGAGATTTATTACTGCTATTTAATTTGTCCTCATTACTAATTTCCCGGTTACACAGGCAAGGAAGATCGAGTAAAGATATACCTGTAAAGCATTTTGCAAGATAGTAATGAACCTATGAAATTTTTTCATCCAGACCAAGATTCTCTTCGATGTAAAACTGTACATTGTGATAATGATTAAATAAACTAATGCAAGAATTCACGTAGAATTTATCTATGCTAGGGGTTTTAGAAATCTGAAAAAAAATATTGTTACTCACCAGAACAGGGATCCTAAGTAGAGGTTGCATGCTTGAGGTAACAATACTTGCAGCCTAAAGATTTAAAACAAGGTGACTTTAATTCTATTAGGATGCAGGAAATTCAATTATATCATATCAAATCACTGTAATGAGTTCATATTTTTCCCAAAATTTAAAATTTTAATCATGTTCTTGCAAATCGACTACCAAAGAAATAGGGTTAATAGACAAAGAAGTTATTATACTTTCCCAAAAAGTTCGCCTAAGTTACTCAATTTTCATTTTGTTCACTTAGGAAACTGAACTTTTGATAAACATACACCCCCATAATTTCAATGTTAATCCGAGCAACCTGGACGTATATTTTTAGGTAAGTTAAGTAACATAAATGTCATGTTTTTACAAGTTCAATGGTGTTTACGTATATTTTTGCAAAGTTGAGTAACCTCAAATGTCATGTTTCATAAGTTTAGTAACCTAAGTGAACAAAATGAAAGTTTAGTAACTTAGGCGAATTTTTTAGAAAAGTATAGTAACTTCTTTGTATAATAACCCACACAGATATTAAAACTTGTTATATATATGCCAAAAAAGTAAATGATAATATCTTTTATCATTTAATTAAGGAAAGTTTAATCTTCAAACCTTTTGACTTTTTTTTATTCTAACTCTCAAACTTAATTGTCGTAATGGTTTATCCTAATATTTTCCAAAATATTACAAGAGTACAAATAAATCTTTAAATGTTGTTTTAAGAGTCATCGTTTAACACTCCGAACCTGTCATTGCAATGAATTTAACAAAAAAAACAAAAAAAAACCAAAAAAGAGAAAAAAATTCATAGTAGCTTTTGATATATTTGGAAGATTACAACCGAAAATTCATCTGGTCAAATACTAAAGCCCGAAAACAAAATGTAGATAACTATTTTTTTTTGTCAGGTAAAAGTCATTTATTACCAACCTACTTTCTCATTTTGCCGAAATGACTAATATTTTTTTTGTACTTACTACACTCACGTACATTCAAATTTCGTTCGACATCACCAATATAACCATAAAATGACTATATTACCATTGTCTTCTCTACATCCACTCAGGTCAAAAGATGTAAAGATTTATAAAGATTTCAACAAATGTCACTTGAATCTCAATCCAGAACAAGAATAATCAACCAGTTTATAAAACGCCCAAAAGATTACCACAGCTACTCTGGTGGCTGGTGTAATCCTATTGATTACTTATCAATAGTTCTATTACAATCAAAACCCAGAACTCAAAAGATCAAGATGATCTTAATCACCAGAACTTATACAACTTTTAGAGAAATATGAGAGAGAGATATAAACTTGATAAAGAACAGATACAAAACCCTAAAAGGGATAAGCAACAATATATAGACCAGCAGTTTCCAAGAATCCGAAGTTGACATCTTCAGTCCCTCAGCATATCCAGACTGCCATTCTTTATCCAACAAATAAAACCTGCACAAACAACTTCATAAAACTGTCACAATAGCCCCTGAACTATTTCCAGCAAAGAACATCAATTTAACATCCCCCCCATGATATTAGGCCTGGATACAATAAAATACAAACCCATCTGTTAAACACATTTGATATGCGAAGCTTATCCAAGCCTTTAGTAAAAATATCAGCTGATCCAATTTTCTGAGTTCTCAAAACACCAGATAAAATTTTTTCTCTCACAAAATGCAAGTCAATTTCCAAATGCTTAGTTCTTTCATGAAACACAGGATTTGCAGCAATCTTAATTGCTGCTTGACTATCACAATACATAGTTACTGGCATAAACTGTTCCCAGTTTAGATCTTTTAAAATTTTAAGGATCCAAACAATCTCAACAAGTCACAAAGCCATTGCTCTGTATCGCTTCTGCTGATGACTTTGAGAGGGTATTTTGCTTTTTACTCTTCCAAGAAACTAAAGAACCATTAAGACTAATACAGAACCCAGTTACAGATTTTCTAGTGACAATGCATTTGGCCCAGTCAGCATCCACAAAGGCTTCAAGAGAAGCCTTGGGTTGCTTGACAATATGAATACCCATACCAGGATTGTTCTTTAAGTATCTTAATACATTACAGAGCAATTTAAGATGAGACAATATGTGGGTTTATGCATAAACTGACTTAAGCAATGCACTGAGTAAGAAATATCAGGTCTAGTATGAGTAAGGTAAATTAGTTTACCTATAAGCTTTTGATATTCAGTCACATTATCTATAACAGGATCTGTGTAAGATGGTTCATTAGAAATAGTCAAATTTTGTTCAAGAGGAGTAGCAGATGGCTTACAAGCTAATAAACCAAAGTCAGACAAAAGATCTAGACAATATTTCCTCTGAGAAAGGCATAAACCTTTGTCAGTATCAATAACTTCAATTCCAAGGAAATACTTAAGCTTACCTAGATCCTTTATCTTAAATTTAGTGTTTAAGTAAACCTTAAACTTTTCAATTTCACCAACATTATTACCAGTAATGATTATATCATCAACATACACAAGCAAAGCAATAAAACTATTACCATCAGTTTTAGTAAACAAAGAGTAATCACTTTTACTTTGAATGAACCCATGTTCAACCAAAGTTTGAGTAAGCTTGGCATTCCATTGCCTAGGAGCCTGTTTTAATCCATACAAAGATTTCTTAAGTCTACACACTCTATTATCAGCAGGATTAAAAAAACCCTCAGGAAGAGACATATAAACAGTTTTCATTGGGGGGGGGAGCAACACCATACAAGAAAGCTTGTTAACATCAGGCTGCAAAATACACCAATTATTTTGACAGCAATATAATAACACACCTAATAGTAACAATCTTAACCACAGGAGAAAAGGTTTCATCAAAATCAATTCCTTCCTTTTGATTATATCCCTTAGCAACATATCTAGCTTTGTATCTATCAATGTCACCACTAGATTTGTATTTAATCCTATAAACCCATTTACCACCAATAGCCTTTCTACCTAAAGGCAATTCAACAACTTCCCAAGTATCATTACTATATAAGGCATTCATTTCATCATTCATTGCCTCAATCCAGTGCTGATCCTTACTTGCTTCATAAAAACTTTTTGGTTCAAAACTTTTATTTAGTTCAGTAGTAAAACACCTGTTTACTGTACTAAGATTAACATAGCTTACATAATTCTCTAAACCATATTTAACCTTTGAATCAACAACAAAATCATTATATCTTTTTGGAAATACAGATGTTCTTTCAGACCTTCTAACATGAGGAGCACTAGTAGTAGGGACAGAATCAGATATAGGTTCAGAAGCAACAACATCATCCTCAGAATTAGTAGTTGTAGGATCAAAGGTTGCAGCCATTTCATCCTCACTAGCAGAGCCATTGGAACCTTGTGAATGCCCCAAATCATTCACATTTTGGTCAAAAGTTGAACTGCTAGTAACAGGAGAATTGCTACCATCACTTTGATCCCTAGCATTTTTGTTATGATCATCATTGGATGTGTCAGGGTTCTCATATACAATTTCATCAAAGAAACTTACATGATCCAAACCCTGACAAGTCAGATTTGTGTCTTGTGGTTGTCTAATCTTAAAAGGAAACACTTTCTCAAAAAACCTTACATCTCTAGAATATATGAACTGCTTCCTTTCAAGACTATACAACTTATACCCTTTTTTAAAAGATGCATAACCCACAAGCACACATTTTTCAGCCCTACTACCAAACTTATCATGCAAGTTTAAAACAGTTGCATAACACAAGCATCCAAACACTCTTAGATGCTTAAGACCAGGTTTCTTATTAAAAACAAGTTCAAAAGGAGATTTTCCATTCAGCACTGAACTGGGCAACCTGTTAATCAAATAAGCAGCTGTCATAATACATTCAGACCACAAAATTTAAAGGTAACCCCCCCTGAAACAGAAGGGATCTAGCAATAAAAAAACATTAAGCAATATGCCCTATGTTTCCTTTCCACTATTAGCCATTTTCTTGAAGGTGTATAAGCACAAGTATTTTGATGTATAATACCATTTTCAGCACAAAACTTAGAAAAATTTGATTCACACTCACCAACACGCCCCCATTTTCACTATCTAAAAGCTTTAACCACCTATAAACTGAGTTTTTAATCAAATTAAAAAATACTAACACATAATCAAAAACCTCATCCTTTTTCCTTTTAACATAACAAACTCAGACTGATCTGGTTAATATCATCAACTATAGTAAGAAAGAACCTAAACCCTTCCTTACTAGTGACCTGAAGCGCCCCAAAGTCAAGGTGAACCAACTCAGCAAAAACAGAAGACTTGTGTTCACTGAGTGGAAAAGGTTCTCTTGTTTGCTTGGACTTTTGACGAATCTCACAATGACCTAGAATCATTATGTCAAAAGCAAGCACTTCTATGAGAGAACTTTAAGACCTTGATCAGAGGGATGACCATTCTACTATAGCCACATATACTTAACAAGATTACAACCAGGTTTCTCAAAACCCTTATTACCTTGAACACTATCATTAAAATAATACAGACCATCAATCTGATTACCAGTCCCCAGAACTTTCATCTCCCTCAAATCCTGAGGTAATACAAAACATTTATTTTCATTAAAAGCAACAATTAAACCACTGCTTGTTGCCACTTTATGGACAACATTAGGCTCACATCAGTAAGATCAGGACATCCACACATCATATAGAGTTAAAGTTTTGCTTAGAATCATATCTCCAACACTTGTTATAACTGCCTCAGTTCCATTGGGATGTGAAACCTTTATACCAAGATTGGAAATATTGATTACATTAACCAAAAATTTATCAGTATATGTTAAATGTTGATTTGCACACCTGAATCAACAATTACACCAGCTGCAACAAGTGCAGAATGCCAACTGACTATTAGAGCTAAAAAACTATTGAAATTTTTAATGAAAAAGTTTACTTTTATTAAAAATAAAAAAAAAAAAAAAATTGTGTACCTGATTAAAAATAGTACCTTCCATATTGGCCTGCACTCCTTTTCCATTATTCAAAGAATTATCTTTGATTAAAGAGATGATTTTAGACAACTGGTCATCAGAAAAGGTAGATGAACTACTAGAACCAACAGAGTTATTATTAATGAATCTTCTATTAAAATTTTGAACACCCTGATTAGTATTGTTATTATTATTATTTCTCTTTCCAAAATCAACAGGGTAACCAATAAGTTTGAAGCATCTATCAATAGAGTGTCCATTAAAACCACAATTTTCACAAACAAGTTGAGGACCACCATTGGTCCTTCTATTTCCACCACCAGAAGGTCTAGACCCATTATTATTCCTAGAGGAGTTACCAGAGTTGGGGGGTCTCTGGCTAACACCCCTATTACTCACAGAACTATTAAACACAGAAGACTGAGATCTCTGAGATGTTTCTACAGAGGATGTAGAAACAACTCTATGAGATTCCTCACTAGAAATAACAGCATAGGCACCTCTAACATCAGGTAAAGGATCTCTAGATAAAATGTTACTTCTAATTTGCATATAAGAATCATCTAAGCCCATTAAGAACTGCATAAGTTTCATAAGAGAATTATGCTTTTTAAAATCCTCAGCAGCATGACAAGTACATCTAGGTAACTGAACTAAAGCATCAAATTGTTTCCACAAAGCATTCAGCCTATGATAGTAATCAGCAATAGAAGTACCATTCTGTCTTAAAGAATTAATCTTATGATGCAAATTAAAAGTAACAGAACCATCAACCTTATCATATGTCTCTTTTAATTCATCCCAAACATGTTTAGCTCTTTTTGAAAAAATTTGTCCCAAAAACAATTCTTCTGATATAGAGTTTAAAATCCATCCCAAAACAATTGCATTAACTCTGTCCCATTGTCTACCCAAGACTTCATCAGTATTAGATCTCCTACAAGATCCATCTATAAAACCAGTTTTATTCTTTCCTTCTAAAGCAAGAAGCATAGCACAAGACCATACTTGATAATTTTCAGTCCCTTTAAGTTTTATAGACACAACAGTAAGAGTAGCAGAGTCATTAGGATGCAAATGCAAAGGACTACTCATATCAAGTTTACTAATAAGAGTAACATTATTATCATCAGAATCATTATCAAATTGATACTCACTATCAGAATAACCATGGAGAGACATTATGACTAATAAAAAGAATAAAGAGAACAAGAAAAAATCACAAACAAGAATAGCAACTTAACTGAATCAAACTAAGTTCCCAGGCTTCCAAACCATTCAAGATGGATGGTCAAGGGCAAGATTCAGTCAAGGATCCAGAAAATCAAACACACAAAACTGAAATAAAAGTAAAGAAAGAAGGGTGTTACAGAGCTCTCAAGCAATCACGCAGCGGAAAAGGAGATGTTTCTCCTAGATTCACTTAGTCTAGAAGGCAACAATATTCAACAATACCCAGAATCAGCCAAACCCTAACTTCACAAGAAATTAGGGAAACCACCTTAATCGAACCAATCAAGAATCGCAAAACCCTAATTTCTCAAAATTGGGGGTTTATCAAAAAACTAATAGATCTAGTTAAATCAATAACAGATCTATTAAAGTATATAGTTTAATAGAGAAAACCACTTTTAATTGATTAAAAAGGATGATATAAGAACAAGATTGGGGAACCTTGCTCTGATACCATGTAAAGATTTATAAAGATTTCAACAAATGTCACTTGAATCTCAATCCAGAACAAGAATAATCAACCAGTTTATAAAACGCCCAAAAGATTACCACAGCTACTCTGGTGTAATCCTATTGATTACTTATCAATAGTTCTATTACAATCAAAACCCAGAACTCAAAAGATCAAGATGATCTTAATCACCAGAACTTATACAACTTTTAGAGAAATATGAGAGAGAGATATAAACTTGATAAATAACAGATACAAAACCCTAAAAGGGATAAGCAACAATATATAGACCAGCAGTTTCCAAGAATCCGAAGTTGACATTGTTGGGAATTATACATTCCAGTATAATTGATTTGATGAGACAAAGTAAATACAAGAATGAAACAAGAATCAAACA